>CM064497.1:850700-909556 GCA_032716605.1 Paralithodes platypus | reverse complement strand
TAGGGCACATATATAATAAAAATAATAACATATTATTTTCACTGCTAGTGGTTATATTCAGCTTACATAGTATGTACATAAAAGAAAGGAAGGAAAATAACAAGGAGGGGAGGGGAGGGGTTGAGGGATTTCTGAGGGGAGGGGAGGGAACGGGCTAGGGGGGCACAAGGAGAGAGAGAGGGAAAGGGAGGGGGGGAAGGCGAAAGCGCTAAGGGAGGCACAAGGATGGAAGGAGGTGAGGGAGAGGGGGGGGGGGAGCACGGGGGTGGGATCTAGGGCACCAAGGGGAAGAAGGGAGGGGAAAAAAGGGAGGGCGGGGGAGGTGGACATGAGGGCGGGGGAACGGCTTAGGGGCACCAAGGAGGGAGAAGGGGAGGGGGAAGGGAGCGGGAGGGAAACGGCTAGGGCCACAAGGATGAGAGGGGAATTGGGAGGGGGAAAGGGGAAAGGGCTTAGAGGGTAGGAGGGAGGGAGGTGGGAGGACTCTGCCAAGGTAAGTCAAGGTTTGGCGGAGGGTACGGGAAAGAAAAAGGAAATTGGGCCGAGGTCTGACATTTTAGTTGGCGGGGCAAAGGGGGGAGGGGCCAAGCTAAGCCCACATCCCCACCCACGAACTCCTGCCCAACCACTCTCCCCCTCTTTTCTCCAACCTCACAACCAGACCACCACACACTCCAACAAGATCAACGCATTTTGCCACGAAGCGGGGGGGGGACGAACTGTAAAAACCTGACCCCAATTCGCACTGCACACAGCCACTAAATACGGGTTATAACTTTCGTAAGAGAACGGCCGGCGGACAAAAACAAAAAAGGCTTGCCATCTTGAAAAGTCAGATAACTGGAGCTATAAGGAAAGTAAATACCGTACCAGAGGGGGCAAAGGATTGATAGGTATACGTTAAAAAAATCGTTATCTGTTGATGAGTAGTGAGGGGGGGGAGCGCAATATATAGACAGTGGTTCCCTCTGGCGCGCGGCCTCCTCACTACACCACAAACCCAACCAAAGCACCACAACATTGTACACACTACCCCCGCCGAGGAAAAGGGCCACACACATGGTAAAACAGCGAACGCCTAGCCCAAGTAGTGATCGCGGGTAAACTAGATGAGTGCCTGGAAAAAATAGTGTGGTCTGACCAACACAACAGCCGATCGGGGATTTAGGGGGTACACGCATGCGCGCTCGGGGAAGCTGATGTTAAGTGCAACACAGCGGCGTGGAGTTTTTAAAGTTTGCAAGAGGGAAATATTAGAAACAAAAAAACGCAGTGGAGAAGCCGTATATAAATATGTGCTGTAAAATCCGCGAGTGTTGTGTTGAATTGTCTGCGTTCGCTAAATTGCCACCAAAATATAGATAATCTGAAACGGGGGGGGAAAACGCGGTGGATTATGTGGCCGATTAATTCTTTTGTTATCGGTTTTTTTGTGTACGCGGCTTTGTGATCCCCGGTGCCTTAGTGTCGGCAGGGATTACGACCAAGTGTGTGTGTGTGTGGTGTGCGGTATGAGAGATAATGATTTCAATGCACACAGCTATATTCACAGTGCTATAGTCAGTCCAGTCGGGTCAGTACTATAGCCAGTCCGAAAAACCCAGGTTCCACTCATGTCAGTCAGGATTTTTACAACAAGTTGGCCCTACTCCTAGATAACCACCCGCCATCAAGGTATGTTTCTTTGTTTGTCTTTTTTCGGAGTGACTCGAAAAGCCCGTGGAGCAAGGCGCAAGTTGAAATAAGTGGTTTGAACAAAACACTGTTTATACGGAGGGGAAAACATGGGGGCGGCCCCAGTTTTATCCAGGATAAATGGCTGGATGGGGCAAACAATATCTGTTGTCTGCGGCGGAGGATAATTGAGCTGGAGAGCTGTACAAATATTAAATGATAGAACGCAAAGATGAAGGGCCCGGTTGCAGGCGTCGCAACATTAGTATTAATAATGGGTGGAGAACACCATGTGCGGCGAGAAATTATAGGTGCCCACCTTGAATATGTAGCAGGAAGGGGGGGGGGGGGGATGTCAGGTCTGTCCAGTTCTATTATTATACCTTATATATATATATATAAATATATATAAAGGGTGCTTGTATATAAGTAAAATAAAAAGAGTGATGTTAACACATAGTACGTACAAAATAGACATCACTTGTAGTTAAAAGTCCCGTCGAACCGCTCTCAAAATAGTGGACCACAATATGTTTCCCTTGTTCAATGTTCCTTTTAACAACTCTTCGTGCACTCAACCTCTAGGATCGGGCTAGTTTCATTAGTACAGCGTGCGTGATGCCGTGATTTGAAGTGCGAAAATTAATTATCGTAGACTGAACGACAGTATAGCACAATACCCTAAGGGGGGATACGTTAGGAAAGATATATTAGTGTGACATTTATTACTGGGGCAAATAATTTGCCCATTATATATTGATCCAACAAGTGTATCACAAATTAGAGTAACATTAACAAATTGTCTGGTGCCCCCCCAAAAACAACATTAATTTTTTTAGAACTATACTTTAGTAAAATTAACATTGAATATTTCATACAACTAACGCGACTAAACCAATAGTGTAGTAAAAACAATATTTAAAGTGAGAACGAATGATTCAGACACGAAATGTGGTTCGTTCTTGAACAAAAAATCCGTGGAGAGCAACATTTAAGGGCAACACCCAAAGGCAAGTGAAAACCTTGGGCATTAATTTCTAAAAAGGTGCGCACACTGGGGCCACATACTTCAGGCGGTCGGGGTGACATAATTGAACCCTCCTGAAACCCCATTGGGGAAAACCCCCTCAAATGCCATGGCTGTGATCGTACACGGATAGAGGGCGAGGCACGAGGGTTGGGACCTACCCATAATACCCACTGACCACAGGAGTCAACCAACCAATAGGCTTTAAAACGTGCAGAGGAAGGTTACCTATACAACATTCACCATGCGGCAAGTAACTTAAGAAACATATATGAAAAGTAATCTACCCACAAAAAACAATATGGAAGTAATTCAAACCCACAGAGGGGAACATGAATACGAGAGCTGCCGTAGCCCCATAGCGAGCAACATCTTGGTGACTTCCGCGGGTTTGGGGGGAGGTTGACCCAACACGGACGACCAACCATGGACCATGTTGAATCGTACCCACAGATCACACAAACACTTGGAGGAGAAGTTTTACTTCATTACCTACAGGGGGACGACAACCACTCATTCGCACCACCGGGGTCTTTTCCTCCCCCCACACACCATGTCATTCCGACTGCTGGGGCCCTCACGTGACAGACGTTGGGGATTGACAGCTGGCTGTTTGAAACACATGGGGACTGATGGCCTCCACCAACACCGAATCCTTTCCTCCCGGACTACTCTAGGAAAACAAAAAAACACAATCTAAGCTCTGGGCCAGATATAAGCAAAAAAACACCCTCTGTGGGGAAGCCGAGGGAGGAAGGGAAAAAACGGTTTTCTTCCAAAATAACAAGAGCCAACTTAATCCAAACAGAAAAAGCCACGTTTGCTTGTTTTTAGTTTAATCAGACGAGTATATTTGATGGGGGGGACCTTGTTGGATGCAGTAGTAACCGGCACCTCCTCACCCAGGGGGGGGGGGGGGGACCACCCCATACCCCAAAAACAAATTAATTACGGAATACAAGCCCCTCCTGCCAATCCCCAAATCAAACCAAACCCCCGAAACGCTGGAATATGGCAAAATCGGAAACCAGATTGAACAACGGGGGGACGGGGCCAAAAACAAAATCTCACTCAAATCACGCCCCATCTCAAAAAAACAAACGTCAGGCCTCTCAGGTCACAAATGGGGCGCCTCGCATATTGGTCCACGCTGACGGGGGAAAAACGGAACGTGACCACATCTTTGCACAAGCTTACTGACGGAGAGCCAACCACGCCCTCCGAACCCGGGATTACCAGCTTGGGGGGAGACATCCAGGAAATGATAGATCAAGCAAGAGATCAGTTCGCGGCAGCAAACAGGACCAGAAAACCTGTCAAAAACTATGGGTTCCGCCCCATAGGGGGGGGGACTCCTGCAACCAACGGCCAAACACTGTCAGCGAACTACAAAGTTTTCCTCTCCTACTACCACGGAGAGCCGATGTGCCAGGGTGTTGCTTACAGCTGTTGGAGTGGCGTCTACCATGTATATTAGACTCAACACAACATCAGGTTACACACAAACTTCTAGAGCCGACATCTGATAAAACAACCTCTGTAACTGCACGAGGACCACAGGCCCCTAAATGTAACAGCTTGTATGCTCAACCTTCAATGATGCCAGAACCAGCGCAAAGCGGAGGGAGAGACGATGGAGAGAGAGGAGAATAGTAGGCAAGAGTGACTCATGATAATGCATCGATGCTCCAGTGGATTAGGCAGAGAAGAGAAGGAAGAAGGAGGAGACAAGAAGGACGAGAGAGAAGAAAAAAGAAATACACCAATTACATTTTTAAAAAAAAAAAAAAACCCCCATTGAGGGAACTCTCTGCGCCTGTGATGATATGTAGATGGGGGTTGATGGAAAGTTGGTTGCCTGTGGTTGGTGGTGGATGGGACCGTATCAATCAAGCGGTTATTAAGCTGAGGGATGATAGAGGAGGTGAGCGAGTGAGTGGTAATGTGTAGATGAACATCGTGGTGGCAAGACGACCCCAGACCCTTCAGTTCAAGTTAGACATAATACCAGTGAAGGCAGGACTTCCAGTTTAGGTACGACAGGTGTCTGAAAGTGTGCTTTTGGGGGGGGCCGCAGTTTCTTCCCAGGAAAGCTGGTTCTCGGCCGGTAAGGATATCCTATTCTTCCGATCTGTGCGGGTCGCTAGCACTGCTTATCCCAGGACAGCATGTAGGAGACATCGGGGGGACGTTAGCGACGTCACAGGAAGAAATACTTATCGGTCGCCAGTGGCTATACCCACGGATAGTCACTTCAGTGGGGGCGCCGTGCTCTGCCCAGGGATACCACAACACCTAGGGACTGGGGAGAAATCTGTTCTCAGGAGGAAGCACTGCACACAGGTACCATTACACCCCCATCAGGGAGAGAAGCTATCTGGGGGGGGGGGGGGGGGGGGGGGGGACCCACGCTCCCTCACCCTCAACCTGGGCCTACATTTACATGGATCCATTCTCAACCTCGCCGCTGACAAGTACCGTAAACAGGTCAGTTATCAAGACAGATGGGAGTGATGATAACTGATAACATAATGTAATGGTTAACTCCCAAGATAACTAAAAAAACTAAAGGGAAATCTAATATGGAGATGAAATGTTGTATATGTATATGATAATGTCTATATATCCACACTAGGCTATATTAGTATGCTAGTATATATATATATATATAAAGATATTGTTTCGTGAAGCGTGTGAACATATGAGAGAGAAGATTGCGGAGAAAAAAATACCCCCAAACCAACAAAAAAAACAAAAAAAGACTAATGGAGGAGATAGGAGAGAGAGATATAGAGATTAATGAAAAAGATGCGGAACATTTGAAAATGTATCATGAGCGCCTTGGTATGAGTGTTATAACACCAATTACACTTCCACCCCCTCACCCCCTCCCAAGAACGACACACACACACACACTTGACAACCAATCAACCCCACAACCTCTAGTCTCAAAGAATGGGGAGTTAGTTCTCTCACACAAAAGTCGACATCTAAATAGCACGAAAGGTCTTATAATTGATTTGCATCAAAGATCCATTTGAGGTCGTTAATGGTTGCGTAAAAAAAATTTTCGCCTCTGAAACTGAATGTAGGTCAGAAACAGTACTTAAAATGTGCGAGATGAGTAACATGTAGTGGGTTATGACTCCGGCCTCCCTGCCTGTATACTGCAAACAGGGACTAACATGGAGGAACGGGCCCACAAGAACAGTCACTTACTGCCTCATAGTGCTTTGGGGTTGCTTGATAGGTATGGTTCAACAACCTTGCAACTGACCTTTGCCACAATAATTATGTGAGGCTATGCATTAATCCGTTAACCCTTTCAGTACCGGTGACATCCTTTTAATTTTCTTTTGGCAACTATTATCCTATTTTATTCAGCTGAGGAAGGACGTCCACCCATTGAAAGACCACACATGATCTCAATTAATCCTTTTAGCTACCATATATCCTTCCTAAGTTCCATAAAATCGTCTAAATGCAGCTGCAATGAAAACAAAAAGACGCCACCGGTAATGAACGGGTTAACCTGTAGACTACGACAACTCATCCTGAACCTAAAGAAAATCGGAATAAATTGTAACAGTATGTCATAAGGCAGTCACTGTGACAGTATGTCATAAAGCAGTAGCCTCTTCAGTTGACAGACAAATAATGATCACGGGGAATGAAAGTGACCTACCAAATTTCGTCAAAGGGTTATAATGATTAAGTTAAAAAGATAGTGAGTGAGGTGTTGACATTGAGGTACTGTGAGAGTGTGACTTTGATGGCATTAGATAGGACTAGATTGATACCAGGCCTTCTCTATATTTGACCCTCTCCAACCCAGACCTAGAGGGGTGCCATATTTCACACTGATAATTGAAGAGGTTAGAGAGAGAGAGAGAGAGAGAGAGAGAGAGAGAGAGAGAGAGAGAGAGAGAGAGAGAGAGAGAGAGAACAGTTGTGTGTGTGTGTGGGGGGGGGGGGGTAGTTAGTGGATGTGTTTTAGTGTGTGTGTGTATGTATTTTTGTGTGTGTGTGGGTGTGTTTTAGTTAATAATAATAATAATAAACGGTTTATTAAAGAATGGCAGCCTCATGAGCTGAAAATACACATTTTACAATTTAGTGGATGAACATGAGATGTACAGATATGAGGATGGTAAGCTTAGTTATGTGTTATGTTAGTATGTGTGTGTGTTCGTGGTCTTTTGTAAATATACGACACACTATACTTCCGCCAATATTGGAGACATTCCTGGCTTGTGGACCCGGAAGTGTTAAATTGCACTACTTACAAGTATTAAATTTATAACAGGGTGTAAAAGGAAACAAAACAACTGGGTATGTGCCTGGGTTTACAGTATAGATATATATAGTAATATTTCAAATGTTTCAGGTGATAATGTCATTCGGTGAAGTATATTTATGTTGTCTGGCAAACGTTACAGGATTTTAGTTGAGGGGGGGGGTATAAAATTTTGTCTGGCTTTGCTTTTTATTCAATTATTCTTTGCCTGGCTAGCATTAGACGATTTTATTTTCCTTAAGTATTGTGATTCTCGTTGTCAAAAGGCTATATGTTGTGTGGAGTATCCGTAAGTCTAAATGATTTACTATTGTGCAATTATTCTGTTCTAATATATATATATATATATATATATACAGTATATGTGTGTGTGTGTGTGCGTGTGTGTGTGTGTGTGTGTGCGTGTGTGTGTGTGTGTGTGTGTGTGTGTGTGTGTGTGTGTGTGTGTGTGTGTGTGTGTGTGTGTGTATATAATTAGGTTGAACATATCATTTGTTTACACATTTAATTTACTGCAATGATGTTGATGGGACTGCATGACATTTTGTTTTACGTAATTGATGTTGCCATATTGTGTGATTTGCTTATTACAGTGTCGTCACAGTTTAGCACTCATTTTTAAGGGGGGTCACCTGCTTGTTTTTTCTCTTTTTTTCTCTTTCCCTGGCTTGTATCCATTCGGCCCCATTCAGCCAACTGTTTTAAGACGTTTATCCCCATTCAGGTGTCGATTTCTTCCTGGAGAGCGATAGCGAGACAGCATTGTATGGATAAATCCGGCTTCGCCGGAGAAATTTTTCTATCGAAAAATTACAAATTTAGCTTGCTGTAAAACAAAAATATATATATGCTGGCTCGCTACCGCTCGCCAGGAAAATATTGACACCTGTATGGGGGTAAACGTCTTAAAACAGTAGGCTGAATGGGGCCGAATGGATACAAGCCAAAGGGAGAGGGAGAGAAAGAGAAAAAAAGCGAGCTAGGCTCCCTTAAAGAGTAGTCAATTAGGTGGAATATTTTGATCGTCACCACGTGTTGTTAGTATAAGCCCAAGAATGAACTTACTACGTGTGGACCATAAATATCTCAATGAGTTTAAACAAAAAGTAGTTTGTAAAGTTACCTTTGACATTATTAAACGCCCGATGACCCCTGCCGAGTGACGCTGCACATTATATCTTATTCAGGCTTTAGATGTCATAACTTAAACAACTGGATTTGGTGTTTTTTCTGTCAATTAAGATCTTGTTTTACCGTTTCCGTGCATACACAGGAGTATATGGAGGAAATCAAGCAACAACAGATTAAGTGGTCTTCACATGTCTATTGCTTGCGTTTGTCTGTGGATAATGTAAGTATGGACTACCACGACATTGGGGAGGTGTTTGTTAAGTTGGATTACCATTTCTTGTGAACGTCCAAATCATTATGTTTAGTAGCCAACTCGAATTGTAAATATCCCTCCACAATTATACCAGGCCCAAAAAGTGTTTGTCTTGATAACTCCTTTTGTACCGGCGACGTCTTTTTTTATTTCATTCTAGCTATAATTAGACATTTTGTTATCATAAATGGAAGAGGCTTTTGTTATCATAAATGGAAGAGGCTTTTTGTTATCATAAATGGAAGAGGCTTTTTGTTATCATAAATGGAAGAGGCTTTTTGTTATCATAAATGGAAGAGGTTTTTGTTATCATAAATGGAAGAGGCTTTTGTTATCATAAATGGAAGAGGCTTTTGTTATCATAAATGGAAGAGGCTTTTGTTATCATAAATGGAAGAGGCTTTTGTTATCATAAATGGAAGAGGCTTTTGTTATAAATGGAAGAGGCTATCATAAATGGAAGAGGCTTTTGTTATCATAAATGGAAGAGGCTTTTGTTATAAATGGAAGAGGCTTTTGTTATCATAAATGGAAGAGGCTTTTGTTATCATAAATGGAAGAGGCTTTTGTTATCATAAATGGAAGAGGCTTTTGTTATCATAAATGGAAGAGGCTTTTGTTATCATAAATGGAAGAGGCTTTTGTTATCATAAATGGAAGAGGCTTTTGTTATCATAAATGGAAGAGGCTTTTTGTTATAAATGGAAGAGGCTTTTTGTTATCATAAATGGAAGAGGCTTTTTGTTATCATAAATGGAAGAGGCTTTTTGTTATCATAAATGGAAGAGGCTTTTTGTTATCATAAATGGAAGAGGCTTGTTGTTATCATAAATGGAAGAGGTTTTATGTTATCATAAATGGAAGAGGCTTTTTGTTATCATAAATGGAAAAGGCTTTTTGTTATCATAAATGGAAGAGGTTTTATGTTATCATAAATGGAAGAGGCTTTTGTTATCATAAATGGAAGAGGCTTTTTGTTATCATAAATGGAAGAGGCTTTTTGTTATCATAAATGGAAGAGGCTTTTGTTATCATAAATGGAAGAGGCTTTTGTTATCATAAATGGAAGAGGCTTTTTGTTATCATAAATGGAAGAGGCTTTTTGTTATCATAAATTGTTAGAACTTTATCTCGCCGGCACTCTTGTTAACCCCTTCTATACCGGCGACGTATTATTTATTTGATTTCAGCTACATTTAGACAATTTCATGAAGCTTAGGAAGGGTATGGGGTAACTAAAAGGATTAAATGGTATAGTTTTTAGCCTTTAAATTGGTAGAAGTCCTTCCTAAGCTTAATAAAATGGTCTAAATGCAGCAGAAATAAAAACAAGTCGTCACCGGTACAGCAGTGGTTAGCAACACTAATGCAAAGAGAGAAAAAGACATGTTTGTTTTGCATGTAAGCTTGCATGATGCTTGCAACATATATACTGAGAAAGGGCGAGGGTGTTAAGTAAATGAAACACGTTGCATGTGCCAAGTTGGGATTGTACATTGAAAAGTATATAGTGTTTATGATTGATAGTGTTGCATACCTTGTTGTCCTTTTCATTATATTCTGGAAACTATCAGACAATTGTATTCAACTTAATTGCTGAGGGGCACAGGGCCCTGGGTGGGACTTTGGTTTCCCGGGCGTTTCCGCACCCTCCTCAGCTCCCCGCCATGGAGTGGCTTCGGTCACCCAGGCTTTACTGTGGTCGGCAGGGAGGGTTCTGTGGGGGCGCTCGGTTATGGCCTTGGCCTTGCTCGGGGCCTTGGGGCTGTTCGGCCAGGCAGCTTGGGGAACAACAACAACTTAGGAAGGACGTCTAAACCATTACAAGGCTACAGACTATTTCTATGAAGCCTTGCAGCTACCATATATCCTTCCAAAGCTTCGTAAAATCGTCTAAATGGAGCTGAAATCAAACAAAGAAGACGTCGCCGGTACAGAAGGGGTTAAGGGGAGATCTCCACTTGAGGGACTTTTTTCTTGACCCCTTTCTCCCTCATGTTTAGCCCCATTGCTTTTGATATTATAAAACGTTTGCCCCATTAGTTTAGCGATTTTAAGAACTTTCACCCCATATTAAGACCTTTCGTGCAATTCAGGTGTCGATTTTATCCTGGCGAGCGATAGCGAGCCTGTAATTTAAGAGGAACCGGCCTTCGGCCGGGACATTTTTCTATCGAAAAATGTAAAAATTTATCTTGAAAAAGGGTCAAGGGGGTGTAATTTCAAGCTTGATGGAAGTCTAGGAAATACACTAAAAACCTCCCCTTAAGTAAATGAAACACGTTGCATGTGCCAAGTTGGGATTGTACATTGAAAAATAGTGTTGAAGGTTGATACTATTGCTTAGTTTATTATTAGCTAGGTTACAGGTATGACTATGGTGTATCTTGTGTAGGGGTTAGTTTTTGGTGTATTTATTTGTTCATATATTGTTTTAGTTTCCTGGTTAGACCTCCATCAAGCTTTAAAAAAACACTCCCTAGACCCCTCTTCAAGATAAATTTGTACATTGTTCTTATTAAAAATATAGGCTCACTATCACTCTCCTGGAAAAAAATCGACACCTAAATGGCACGAAAGGTTTTTTAATTGACAAGGAAATGGGACGAAAGGTGTTAAAATCGCCAAACTAATGGGCAGAACGTCTAAAATATCAAAACTAATGGGGCTAACCATGAGTGAGATGTTGGTCCCGAAAAACCCTATACCTCCCCTTAAACTTGCGTAGCTTTGCGCATGGTTCGAAACATCACCGAGTTTGCCGGAGTAATGTTATATGGAAATATAGCTTACTCCAGATATTTTTTGAAAGAGCATGGCAAACGTTTGAGCATTGTAACGCAAAACAGTTTGGCTGGAAGTAGTCTTGCCAAGGCCTGAGCATTGTTATATGTGTAAATATAGTCTAGTTTAGCCTATCCCTTCAAAGAGTATTGCGTTGGCATGAGCATTGTTAAGTGAAAAGAAGGAAGTGTGTGTGTGTGTGTGTGTGTGTGTGTGTGTGTGTGTGTGTGTGTGTGTGTGTGTACCTCTTTGCTAAAACTCCAACAATTCCTCAACAGTGTTCCTCCGACCTTGACAAAGGCGTTGCTTAGTTATTAAGTTGCAAGTGAAGTGCAGTGGGGGCGTGTGTTTCGTTATTCGTCTGTTCGGGAAACATTGGTAGATCAGCCCTTCCCGAAAAGACTGGTGTATAGCCTTGAGGTGATGAGAGAGAGATTTACATAGATTTACATGAATAGGATAACAAAGATGAAGGCTCTCTCCCTACCCTCCGCACCCTGCGCAAATTTGCCGTGCATGAAAACAGGTAGAAGTGAATAACCTTACAGGGCTTGGAAATCGCCTGAAGGAATTTATAGTTTAGATAGGAATGGAAAGAAAACAGCATGCACACCTTTACTTATTATACACACACACACACACACACACATACATATATATATATATATATATATATATATATATATATATAGAGAGAGAGAGAGAGAGAGAGAGAGAGAGAGAGAGAGAGAGAGAGAGAGAGAGAGAGAGAGAGAGAGAGAGAGAGAGAGAGAGAGAGAGAGAGAGAGAGAGAGAGAGAGAGTGAGTGAGTGAGTGAGTGATTTATGGGGGGAATTTAATCTCCTCCATATGCTTCCATAAGCCGAAACAACTCAACTCGATTATCTAGCTTAATTTTGTTAACGAGAGAAGGTTGACAAAGCCCGACCTCCCAATAATACAAATACATAAATACATTATAGAATAAAATGCATGGTAATAGGTGGCGTAAGAACATGTACTGATAAATCAAGAGCTTAACAATACCACTCATACTTTTTTACGAGACCCTATCGAGATGTATGTCAAGTGTCTTCTTTGGTGGAGAGAGAGAGAGAGAGAGAGAGAGAGAGAGAGAGAGAGAGAGAGAGAGAGAGAGAGAGAGAGATTAAGCATTCTATGAAAGAAGGTTATGAGCAAAAAGAGGGTGTGAGGAAGAGAGAGAGAGGGGCGAGGTTACAGGCCACAGTGTGTGTGTGTGTGTGTGTGTTCACTTGCGTGTTCGTCAAGGGGAATCCACGCAATGCGAGCTAAGCTCATTATTATCGCGCCTCCTTAACTGGGAATGTATTGCGTGAAATGCATGTTAAGTTTTTATGTATCGTTGGAATGGCTGTGGATGTGTGTGTAGTCTATATGTTTAGCCAATTGGCGACATCTGGAAACGAATGCTTAGGGTTAATCTGTACGGTACCATTCTCACTACGGTACCAGTCTCACCCGAAGGCTTAGGTTGACCAGTAGCTTAGGTTGACCAGTACGATACCCATCTCACCTTGTAACCGATCACCAACCCCAGATGGGACGTCACAACTTCGTCCACTTATACCAGGTTCCTATTTATACTGCTAGGTGAACAGAGGCTACACCGTTAAGAGACTTGCCCAAATGTCTCTTCCCCGCCCCGGTCTCGAACCCGGGACCTTCTGGTTGTGAGCCAGACGCGCTATCAGTTACGCCACGGGGAGGTGTGTGTGTGTGTGTGTGTTACTCAGTTACTCAGTGTTGTGTGTGTGTGTGTGTGCGAGCTAAGCTCATTTCGAGCTCCTGTGGGAATGTATGTGCGTGAAATGCATGTTAAGTGTGTTTATGTACTGTTGGAATGGCTGTGGATGTGTGTGTCTGTATTATGTATTGGCGACAGCGGAAACGAAGGCTTAGGGTGGATCTGTATGGTACCATTCTCACTATAGACGGTACCGTCTCGCCCGAAGGCTTAGGTAGCCATCAGCTTAGGTGAACCATATGATACCCATCTCGCCTTGTACCATTTTTGCCAACCCCAGATGGGACGTCACAACGTCGTCCACTTATTCCAGGTACCTATTTACAACTAGGTGAACTGAGGCTAACACATGAAAAGGAGACAAGCCCAATTTGTCTCCGCCCGGCCGGGGATTGAACCCCCGACCCCTCGTGTGTGAGACGAGAGCTCTACCTACTAGGCTACGGGCTGTGTGTGTGTGTGTGTGTGTGTGTGTGTGTGTGAGTGTGTGTGTGTGTGTGTGTGTGTGTGAGAGGGAGAGGGGCGAGGCTACAGTGTGTGTTTGTAGTGTTGTGTTGTGCATAATGTGTTTTGTGGTGTGCCCTGGTTGTGTGTTATGGTGTTTGGTGATGTAATGTGACCCGTGCGATGTGGCCAGGTATGTTGCTCATGTGCGTATAGTGTGGCCTAGTATGTGTGTGTGTGTGTTGGAAGGGGCGAGGCTGTGTGATGATGACCCCGTTCCATCCCCCTCACAAGGTCAGGTCAGCCACGACTGGTCACAGAGGGGCCATACTCCAGCCCATTCCTGGCCACCAGGTCCCTCTGCACATGTAGGGAAGGGAAGGATGGGGCACTATACCCTGTTCCAAATAAGTAGTCCAATACCCTTGAACATTAACCTCTATAACTCTCAAACGACTAGAGTAATCAGGCTAATATTTCTACCATTTGAGAAGAGTCAGCTAGGGCATAGGTGTGGCAATTTATAACCCATTTGTTCTAGCCCTTTTTTAGTTTTAGAGGTTAGGGTTCAAGAGATTTGGCCTACTTATTTGGAACAGAGCATAGTATATCATTCACTCTGAAGAAAACAACTACTTCTGGGTTTAAATGTGTTTTAATGTCTATATTTTCTTGTGTCAATGTATTCAGTCATATGCCAGCAGTTTCTACATCTTGTATACATAATGAAACTGTACAGGTACCACAAATGCACCATCATCTGAAAGGAATGGTTACCTTAATATACTTTGACATACTCTAATTGTTTTGCCACAATACATACTTTGAAATGATAGCTATGATCCCAATATTGGCGTACGGGAGTGAAGCATGGACGTTGTTGGAGAGACTTTAATTAAGATTGAGAGGGGTTGAATAAGTTTAAATTAAGCTTGAGAGAGGTTGAATGAGTTTACATTAAGCTTGAGAGGGGTTGAATGAGTTAATTGAGAAGTGCGTATGAAGTCACATGGAGAGACAGGCAGACACACCAGGATGTAAAGAGTGATGTGGTGTGGAGGTAGATGTGCTGGAGAGTGTGTAAGGAGGAACACTTGGAGGGGGTTTGGCTAGATTACGTGAGTCTATTATTGTGTGTGTGTTATTAGACCGAGTATTCTTGTAAACAAAACACTGTAATATGCTGTCAAAAGCACATATATATTATAAATCACACACACACACACACACACACACACACACACACACACACACGCACACACGCACACGCACACGCATACACACACACACACACACACACACCTTTCCCATTCTCAAGTAAGCCATTTTAGATTTACAGAAGAGCGACCATTACTTGCATTACTGTATGTCCACAAACATTTCAGTAATGTAAGCAGTTTTTATTTTTATTTTTTTTATTTTATTTTTTTATTTTTTTTTACACACACACACACACACTAATTCCCAAATATAGTTCATAGTATTTGGTAGAGTTTGTTTACAGACCTACAATTAAATCATGTTGTCAGTTTATATGAGCGTAGGAGTCATTACTTTGTGTATTAGTAGGCCAAGTGTGCTGGTAGGAAATGACTGCAATTTATGGCATGAAATACGCTCATACAGTGCATACCAAAAGTTGACCTCCTTCTTGTTATGTTGAGTATATTTATGTTGAGTATATTTATGTTGAGTATATTTATGTTGAGTATATTTATGTTGAGTATATTTATGTTGAGTATATTTATGTTGAGTATATTTATGTTGAGTATATTTATGTTGAGTATATTTAGTATAAATTAGAATGCTTTCAATTAAGGAGAAATGGGTCGTTTTCTGGTCCTTCCTCTTCCTCATGTTTAGAGCCATTAGTTTTCAGAAGTTAAGACGTTCGTCCCATTAGTTTGTCGATTTTATAACCTTTCGTCCCATTTCTAAATCATTATCAAGACCTTTCGTGCCATTTAAGTGTCGATATTTTTTCCTGGTGAGCGATATCGAGCCTGTAATTTTAGAGAAACCAGCCTTCGGCCGAAAGATTTATATATCGCAAAATGTACACATTTATCTTGAAGGGGGGTGTAGTGAGTGTTTGTTTAAGCTTGATGAAGGTCTAGCGAGGAAACAAAAATATAAATGAATAGACCCCCAAAATAACCACTGTCCCCTTAACCAGCTGTACAGATATATCAAGTAAAGGAAGTTGCGTTATACAGGATGAACTAACAATCCTGCAGGTGAAACAACACCCGGGTGGCTACATTTAAATGAGGCTCGTGCTCGCTCTAACCCCACTCGTAATGTGTTGTTGTTTGTCAGTGCCGGGCTCGTTTGGGGGCCTGGGTGTTCCATAGCTTAACTTTCACTTGTTTAGCTGTTTGATTGTTTAGTTAGAGTGTTGAAAGAGCTTGTGATGGGAGTAGTATTAAATCATCATTCATCGTTATCATCATTATTAACCATCGTCATCATCATTACTCAGGAATACATTACTCTAGAATTGTTTTATGGATGTAGTGATTGTTGAGGGAGGATGGTGAATTATTTAAAGACAAAAATGAAGTTGCTTGGTGAAGAATAAGTGCACGGCAGTTAGCGAAATACAAGGGGGTTGGTAAGAAGGTAGGCGAATTTTGATGGTGCATGGTGAGCGAGTCTCTTTCTCTTTCTCGACTTAGATGTGTGTGAATTTGTGTTTTGTTTTTGTGTATTTTTGTTGTGTTGTGTTGTCCCTGTTTGGGCTCTGTCTCGAGTCGGCCACCCCCATAATAAATCAAATAAAACAATAACATAAATAAATAAATATCTGTGAGTATACTGTATAGTTAGATAGATAGATGGTGAGCGAGGAGTGGTGATTTATTGAGGAAGAAATGGTGAAAGCAAAATCATAGATAGTGAGAATAGAGGTGATGCTAACGAAATGTGAGACAAATCTTGTGAATATTGAGGTCAAGATTATAGCAGGTTAAGGGTGGATGGGCGTATTTATTTGCTTATTCTTTAATCTTTTTATTATGTTTTAAGTTTCCTCCCTAGACTTCCATCAAGCTTCCCCCCCCCCCCCCCCCCAAGATCCCTCTTTAAGATAAATGTGTACATTTTCGATATAAAAATCCCCCCCCCAAAAAAAATATATATATATATATACAGTATATATATATTATATATATATAATAAAAAAAAAATATATAAAAAAAAAAAAAAAAAAAAAAAAAAAAATATATATACAGGTATATATATATATATATATTTAAATATATATATATATATATATATATATATATATATATATATATATTACAAATAATAATAATAAATTTAAAAACGCAATTTTTTTTTTTTTTTTTTTATGGAGGTCTAGTGAGGAAACTATAAAATATATATACTGTATATATATATACGGTATTTATGTAATTAAATAGAACATAAAATAACCACTACCCCCTTAAATCCCCAAAGGCTTTATAGTGCAACATATCTTTACAAGTTTAATATATAATATATGTAAGCATATTGAGCTACAAGTGAAATGTGAGAAATGGTATAAAATGTGAGAAACAGTATAACATGTGAGAAATGGTATAAAATGTGAGAAACAGTATAACATGTGAGAAACGGTATTAAATGTGAGAAACAGTATAACATGTGAGAAACGGTATTAAATGTGAGAAACAGTATAACATGTGAGAAACGGTATTAAATGTGAGAAACAGTATAACATGTGAGAAACGGTATTAAATGTGAGAAACAGTATAACATGTGAGAAACGGTATTAAATGTGAGAAACATTATAACATGTGAGAAACGGTATTAAATGTGAGAAACAGTATAACATGTGAGAAACGGTATTAAATGTCTATAAAATGTGTATAAAATGGCATAAAATGTGAGAAACGGGTTAACATGCGTTTTGGCTGTCAGATGTCCATTATGAAATTCCCGGAGAAGGTTAGACGTCCTTTCTCCTACTGGTGCATTCGTTCTCAAGTACCTTCGTCCGCACTATATATAAAAAAGGGCATGTACGGTAGCGCTAATAAGTCATGTCTCAGCTGTCATTACGTTTGGCTCGCTCTGTGCTGTATTATTGTCTGTCAGATGTTGAATAGGGTGGGTAAGTGTAGGAACATGTTTGTATATCTCACTCACAAAGAAGAAATGATGTGTAAATATTGCTGATCCAATTATTGATCAAAACATAATTGGTGCCAAGACATCACTTATTAGGCCGACTGCACGTCAAGTTTGGTTAAAGGTAGGCAGGATTAGGAGGAGGAAGATTAAATGTGGTCAACTTAGTTTAAAGTTAGGTTAAGGTTAGATTTAAGTTATGTGTGGCTGAAGCAACTCTGAACGTAGGCGAAGTGGCCGTAAGCGAAGTAATTAGGGAACGAATAGACCTTATACATTCTTTGGGAGGGTGTGGGTCTATGACTGTTTGATTGATTGGCAGCGTGTGTGTGTGTGTGTGCGTGTGTGCGTGTGTGTGTGTGTGTGCGTGTGTGCGTGTGTGTGTGTGTGTGTCTGTGCGCGTGTGTGTGTGTGGGCCTGCTTGAAAGTGTGTTTAAATGCGTGTGACCCGTGCTGTTATTTATATACCTGTATATATATATATATATATATATATATATATATATATATATATATATATATATATATATATATATATATATAGAGAGAGAGAGAGAGAGAGAGAGAATTTGCGATTCGGCCCGCTGCTGTATATATTTATTTATATGTATATGCGCATGTGGGCAGTGTATATTGATGTGTATGTGTGACAGAATGACAGTGACACCCGGACAAAAACAATAAATATCCCCCTCACCACCACAGATAAAATACTACCCCCACTCAGCCCAGACAAACAATAATACGACCACAAAACTATACGACCACACCAATATACGACCATACAAATATACGACCACACGCGCTTAGAACCAGATTGTCGTCCCTCATTTGCATAGGAATGACCAGGCCGATTTTTATTTACAACGGCAAGGGCAGCAACACGGTAAAAAACAAAATATGATATGTTATAACATGTAAACATTGCAGGTAAAAAGTTATGTTAAAGTTTACAAGAGAAGGTGAAGGCTGGGGTGTGAGAAGGAAGGGAAGGTGAGAGGGGGGTTTATGGGGATGTATTGTCTTCATAACCCTTTAGCACTAGAACAATAGATGATGGAACTGTTCGTGATATTGGGTTTGGGTGATAAGTGGCGTGGCAATTCGATCATTTATTACAGTATAGTTCAAAAGTCGTGTCCCTGGCTTACCACTATAATCTTATTTTACTCTTCATATAAGAAATAAACTTCTGAACAAAACCTAACAAAGGTTAAATATAAGGATTCTGTTAAGGGGGGGTGGGCGCATTTATTTGCTTATAAATTTATATATTTGGTATTGTTATAGTTTCCTCCCTAGACCTCCATCAAGCTTCAAATAACACCCCCTTGACCTCGCTTCAAGATACATTTGTACATTCTTCGGTAGAAAAATGTCCCAGCTTAAGGCCGGTTCCTCTTAAAATTACAAGCAAAAGTCGACATCTTAATGGCACGAACATTCTTAAAATTGAAAACTAAATGGGGCAAAAGGTGTTTAAATCGCCAAACTAGTGGGCCGAACGTCTTAAAATCTCAAAAGTAAAGCACCCGTCACACCTAGCCGATTTTAGGCCAAGACTGTCCGCGACCTAAGGGTCGTGGACAGTCTTGGTCTACGTCGTCGTGCATCATGGGCCGTCGCCAACATAACAAACAAGTTGGGATGGGTCTTCACATACCCCCTCAAAAGTTCAACATGCACAACTTTGAAAATCAAGTCGGCGTGGAGTGAGGTAAAAAAATGGGACGTGAAGGGGACGGGAGGCTGATGGCGTGTGACGGCACTTGACGGCGCTTGACGGGAAAAGGTAGGCGTCAGTGCGGCGGCACACGGCGGTACACGGCACCATAAATGAGGTCTGCGTGAGGCGGCGTCACCATAACAACCTGCGGGGATCAGCGGCGGCTTGCGGCGATCCAACGATGCCCTAACGGTCAATATATAAATAAACGACATAATTAAATAATAAATATATTATCAATAACCATCAAAATATAAGATTAGGTATATTAATTACAGAAAAAATGAAAAATAACAACATTCAATACATAATTAAATTAATAATAATAATAAAATAACAGAATTAACTGAAATAATGAGTTAATAATCAGCCGTCCATACTGAAGGGGTCGCCGTCCATTGGCAGAGTAATGCATATTGACGCCGCCCTACCTCCTGTCGACGCCGTTCATCGGGTCGTTGTCAACGCGCTACGCCGCAGATCGGCACTCCAGCGGCGACCTAGGTCTCACCTTCAGTCCTGCATGGGCGCCGCTCTACCCCGTCAGGTCGCCGTCAGGTGGCGTGGCCATCCATACTGCGTCCCGTCCAAAACTCATCCCCCCCAAATCCTTAAGCTCTCCGCCGAAAGTCGGCACTCCTGGTCGTGGTCAGTCTTGGCTCAAGTCGGCATGATGTGACGCCTGCTTAAGGGAGCTTAACACGAGGGTGAAAGGGGACCTGAAAAACGACCCATCTCCCCTTAATGAATGATAGGATTTTTGTTTTCCTTTTACAAGACATACAATTTGAAACACTGTAGGTGGGATACATACAAAACACTGTAGGTGGGATACATACAAAACACTGTAGGTGGGATACATACAAAACACTGTAGGTGGGATACATACAAAACACTGTAGGTGGGATACATACAAAACACTGTAGGTGGGATACATACAAAACACTGTAGGTGGGATACATACAAAACACTGTAGGTGGGATACATACAAAACACTGTAGGTGGGATACATACAAAACACTGTAGGTGGGATACATACAAAAATAACATGAAATGGAAAGCGACGCCATGTTACTCAAAGGGTTAACATGGGAAGGGCCACACAATAGTTATATCTGTGGCCTATATCTATCTAAAGCCACCACTCCCCACCTTTCCCGTATTAACCAGGCCATCTGGCAATGCCCACGACTTAATAATCCCTCCTGCACGACGCTGAACTAATGCTTTTCAATAGTGTTTGTTATGTGGAAAATGGATGGCATTCCCTAGTATGGTTGCCAAATCAAGTCCGCTAGATCACAATTAAATGCCGAAAATTGCTTGAATAACGCCACAGTCTCCACAATATCGCTCTGAAATGGCTCAAATCTCCATAATATTGCTAGAATTCATGTCGCTAAATGTAAAATTTGGCTGCAGATCGAAGTAAATACCTTTAGATCTAGCGGGAAAGTACATAAAGTGGCAACACTGGGACTCTATCATCCGACTCCCGACTGAGAACTTTGTAATTAATGATTGTCTTGTGACCTCAATATCTATTTAACCCACGTTTTCCACTTCAGTGGTAACTGTTATTCTATAGCATTGTTATCAAAACCAAAGATAAGTATAAATGTAACTGAAATATTTACTTATGACAATACTGTGAAATGGTTTTAATTACATTAAATTATTACATCGAGATTCTATATTCGCCTCAAATTGGAGAAACCCGGCTATTTGCTTGGTATTAACGACGTGAAATAAACGATAATAGGCATATGTATAAACAAAATGCCGTTTCTTCAAAGAAAAGTTATTTATTTGTATGTATATCAGTTGATTCGGCAGAGTGCTGCATCTGGCTTTACATATACGTGTAGGATACAAATATAATGTTTATCAAATGTAGTTGACAATATAAAGTTTGCAGTGTAGGATACATAAGAAATATTCATGGCATATCTGTATCTCTTGAACTGGCTGGATGATCATTGCTATTGAAAGTTAAAACAGGCGACACCCTGGGCATTGTACCACACACAACAAAGGCTCTGCCTCGAGTCGGCCACCCCCAGTTTATAAATAATAGAAAAAATAAAAAAGGTTTGTGCCTGAGTATATAAATATATAAATAGACAACATTGTATTATACTTACTGCCTCTGATAAGCTTATACATGCAAACACAAAGCAAGATAGTGCCACAAATGAGCCATATTACTTATTTATTGTAATTCAGATGAAAACTTAAACTTATTATTTAGTAGCATGAGACTAGCTCTCGATTTTATATATATATATATATATATATATATATATATATATACAGTATATATATGTGTGGCTGTGGATGTGGATGTGTTTCCACGTGCTTTTATTCTTGAATTTCCTTATATAAGAACATAAGCAAATGGGAGTCTGCAGAAAGCCGATTGGCCTAAGCAAATCAGATCCCTGTCCCACACAACCCCAATTACAAAGCCCAATTATAGGCTCAACACTCTAATACCCTGAGGATCATCTTACCAAAACGGTTAGAGATTAACGCAGGATTACGGGGGTCTGCAGAGCGCTGATTGGCCCAACCCTGCTGATCCCCCTTCACACCCAACCCTTCTCGTCCATATGTTTATCCAATTTTATCTTAAAGCTCCCTATCGTTTTTAATCCCACTATAGCACTTGGTAGTCCATTCCACCCATCTACAACTCTGTTACCAAACCAATATTTGCCTATATCTTTTCTGAAACGAAATGCATCTAATTTGAAACCATTGGTACGAGTTCTTTCGCTATCACTGAGCTTTAGTACATTTGTCATGTCCCCTTTGTTAATCCCACTAACCCACTTGAACACCTCTATCATATCCCCTCTAACTCTGCGTCTCTCTAACGAATGTAAGCCTAATTTCTTCAACCTTTCTTTATACGGAAGATTTCTAATATTATGGATCATTTTTGTCATTCTACGTTGTACTCTCTCCAATGAATCTATGTCCATTCTGTAATAAGGACACCAAAATTGAACAGCATAATCCATATGGGGTCTCACTAATGACAAGTAAAGTTTTAAGATAACATCAGCAGTTCTGTTACTCACACTCCTAGAGATGAACCCGAGAATCCTGTTTGCCTTGTTTCGAACGCTTATGCACTGTTGTCTAGGCTTCAAATCATTGCTAACAAACACACCTAGATCTTTCTCACAATTCGAGTTTTCTAATTCCATATTAGCTAGTTTATATTTAACATTTGTATGCATCTTCCCTATCTTTAATACCTTGCATTTGTCAATGTTAAACTTCATCTGCCAATTTACTGACCATTCGTGTAAGGTATCTAGATCCCTTTGGAGGCACTCTATATCTCTATCTGAATCAATTGTTCTCCCCATTTTGGTATCGTCTGCAAATTTACTTATCCTACTAGTTATACCTAAATCAAGGTCATTTATGTATATAACAAACAACAGAGGACCTAATACAGATCCCTGGGGGACACCACTTTTGACTGCTCCCCATTCTGACTTCGTACCATTTATGCTGACTCTCTGCTTCCTACCAATTAGCCATGACCTAATCCATCCCAACAACGCGCCACCTATTCCATGCGCCGGGGCGTTGTTGGGATGGATTAGGTCATGGCTAATTGGTAGGAAAAGCGGCTCGCTTGGTGTAGTGACTAGCGTCTCGGACTTCCACCCAGAAGGCCCGGGTTCGCGCCCACGCTCGGCGCATTAAAGATTTTTCACAAGCACTGAGTCGTTACCATCCCTCATGAGCAAAGGGATGGGGTAGTAGTACAGGACCCCAATGGAAATACGCCTAATCGGCCTTATTGAGCTATCCTTAGCTAGCTTAGCATGCGCTAGCTTTAAGAACTATTATTATTATTATTATTATAAGCAGAGAGTCAGCATAAATGGTACGAAGTCAGAATGGGGAGCAGTCAAAAGTGGTGTCCCCCAGGGTTCTGTATTAGGTCCTCTGTTGTTTGTTATATACATAAATGACCTTGGTTTAGGTATAACTAGTAGGATAAGTAAAATAGGAGGTAGTGAATATTATAGGCATATATACAGTATACACATTACTTGATCATTTGCATATTATACTTGATCATAAATATATATTATTAAATTTTACAACATGTAAGATATTATTTGCATTTCAACCCAACACAACTAACCTTGGGCTGACACACGTTTACATTTTCTATATTTCATGTTTTTTTTGTTTTTTTTTCGCTCAACAAATAACGCTGGAGAAGTGGTATTGGAATGGGAAGGAGAGCAAGATCAACCTCCAGAATGTAGACCTACATTGCTCTCTCTCTCTCTCTATCTATCTATCTATCTATCTATCTATCTATCTATCTATCTCTATCTATCTATCTATCTATCTATCTATCTATCTATCTATCTATCTCTCTATCTCTCTCTCTCTCTCTCTCTCTCTCTCTCTCTCTCTCTCTCTCTCTCTCTCTCTCTCTCTCTCTCTCTCTCTCTCTCTCTCTCTCTTCATTCTTATATTCACTTTACTCTCTTAGTATGTATATCAAAGCCTTTTATCAATTTAGATTTGCACTGCAACTTTAATATAAGTGTGAATGTGGCAAACATTCTGGAATGTATAATACAATGGGAAGCTGTATGTTTATCGTCATAAATATAACGTATATCTGTAGTATACCTATCTACCTCTCTAACCAGCGTACCATGGCTCATGTTTGATATTTGTTTAGGCTATAATTAGGCTATAATTAGGCTATAATTAGGCTATAATTAGACTATTATTAGGCTACAATTAGGCTATAATTAGGCTATAATTAGGCTATAATTAGGCTATAATTAGGCTATAATGAGGCTATAATAAGGCTATAATTAGGCTATACGTAGGCTATAATTAGGAGATTTTATTAGGTTTATAAAGTCAATCCTTCTTAAAATGCACAAAACCGTCTAAATATAGCTAGACTAGAATTTGAAATACGTCGCCGGTACAGAAAGGGTTAATTCAATTCTCCATCTTTCCCCACAACATTTCCGGCATTTGTAGTGTCGTGTGAGAGACATGGTGATGAAGGACAGCAGGCAGCAGCAGCGGTGGTCAAGGTGTTGCCGCGAAGTACAACACTACATACCGCAACGATCACCTGTGTTTATCATGTCACTTTTTATCTCTCCTGTAGGTAGTCGCTTTTTCTGCCCCCCCCCCCCCCCCCCCCCCCCTTCTCCCTCATGTTCATCATTCTAGTTTTGACATTTTAAGACGTTTGTTCCATTAGTTTGTCGATTTTAAGACCTTTCGCCACATTTTATGCCATTTATGTATCGATTTCTTTCCTGGTGAGCGATAGAGAGCCTGTAATTTTAGAAGGAATCGGCCTTCAGCCGGGACATTTTCTACCGAAAAATGTACAAATGTATCTTGAAATGGGGTTTATAGGGTGTTATTTTAAGCTTGATGGAGGTCTAGCGAGAAAACTCAAAGATAAATAAATAAATAAATACATAGACCAAAAAGCAAGCACTGTCCCCTTTAAGTCGTGATGGTGGAAGTAGTGGTCATGTCGAGCCGTGTGACATTGGTGGTAATTCAGTTCAGGGGGAAAATTACCAGGTACAATTTCGCTGTATTTTTTGTATTGTGTCGAACTGTAAGACGAATGGGTCAGACTAGACATACGGAAACGGAAATCTGTAGAAGGCCTAGTGACCTATAGTGGGTAAATCCATTGCCTTATTGTACAACTTAAGAGTGATTATGTACCACACAGGTAGCTGGTGGTGTAGTGGAGAGCGTTATAAAGTCCCACCCAGTGGTCCAAAGAACGTACCCAGCTGAGTACACTGAATGTATTTTCACAAGCAATGCTAGTTGTTACGGTTTCCTTTGAGCAAGGAGATGAAGGGTTGTGTCGGCCTATCGGTCTTCCTGATTAGCAGCCACAGCCTGGCAGACCCAAGACCTTGACCTGAGTTACTCTACACTAGGGGACATTAGATGACGAAAATGTGATAGGGATGACTGCAGCTAAAGTGATAATGATGAAGAGATAGTGCAGTAACTAATCACCTATTTTTTGTGGCGTGTGATGGTGGGTGAAATAGTGCTGTGACCTCTACATTAATAGATGGCCTGATTTAGTGGTGTAAGATGGTCATGGTGATAATGGTGGTCACTACATAAAGTATTATAATGGTGATAGTGGTGTTATTGTGGTGGTGATAATGGTGGTCACTACATAACGTATTATAATGGTGATAGTGGTGTTATTGTGGTGGTGATAATGGTGGTCACTACATAAAGTATTATAATGGTGATAGTGGTGTTATTGTGGTGGTGATAATGGTGGTCACTACATAAAGTATTATAATGGTGATAGTGGTGTTATTGTGGTGGTGATAATGGTGGTCACTACATAACGTATTATAATGGTGATAGTGGTGTTATTGTGGTGGTGATAATGGTGGTCACTACATAAAGTATTATAATGGTGATAGTGGTGTTATTGTGGTGGTGATAATGGTGGTCACTACATCACGTATTATAATGGCGATGGTGGTGTTACAAGTTTGTGATTATCAGAAATATGGCTATTTTTGGTTATATGTAATTATATAAGGAAGCAACCACGTTTTAGCCGACAACTCTGCTAAATATCGATATAAAAAGCTCCAACTCCCTTATAGCTCGAAACTCTTAAGTGGTCAATTGCCGAGATAAGGGTGGTATGGTTGGATTGGTTCTTGAGGCCGCGTTCAAATTTCCGAGTAGATGATGGTTTCTCGCTCTTGGTACATTTTGGTATTTTGCAGTCTTTTTCGTTTCTTGTTGTTGTCGTTGTTGTTTTTCTTTTTTCTTCTACTCCTCCTTCTTTTTGTTCTTCTTTTTGTTTCGTCTTCATCATTATCTTGTACTATTCATTCATTCATTTACTTCACTCTTCTTCTTCCTTCTTATTTTTCTGTTCTTCATTCCGCTCTTCATTCCTTCTTTTCTGTGTTCTTTCAGTCCATTATTTTTCTTTCAGTCTTGGTTTCGTTTCTTTCTTAATTTGTTTATTTATTTACCCATTCACTATTTTTGCTATTTCACGCCTTCCTAATTTCATCCTCCTCCTTTCTGTTTTCATTCATTCATTCCACTTCCTTCCCTCCCTCCATCATTCCTTCCCTCTTTCCTTCCAACCCCCCGCCCTCCTCCCCCTGTGCCCATAACGGCGAGGGCTCAAAGGGTTGTGGGTCTAAAAATGCAGAGTGCCTTATAATGTGTGAAGCATTATGCAAGATTTATAGGTCAGGGAAAGTTATCTTTTTAGACATTCCTACTCCGGTATACAGGTTATATATATATGAGAGAGAGGGAGAGAGCATTAGCAATTTCCTTAAACATTATTAACTTCGTGATCAAACAGGGCGGATGATATTTTATTATTTTATCCTTTTACCCATTGTGCAACACAAGTTAAACACACTTTCCTTTTTGCAGTGAAAATATACGACCTAGTGTGTGTGTTTCATATTGCTAAACCCCTGTGCAATGCAAGCTTTTTTAGTTAGTTGCTAAATAAAATAAATGGTAGTGACTTCAATATTTCACGTAAATGGATAGGTGTGTGCAATTATTTCGAATAATTTGTTTAACTTTTTACCTTAGCCATTCGGGTTATGTTGTGTGTGTGTGTGTGTGTGTGTGTGTGTGTGTGTGTGTGTGTGTGTGTGTGTGTGTGTGTTTAAATGTTTGTATTTATGTTTATGTATTGGCTTATGTGGGTACCCAGAACATTACTGTCATTTTAATGGAATGATTAACATGAAAGTGTATATTCATGTTACATCAAACAGTCGGACACCCAAGAATGTAGTGATTATAATTTAGAAAATCTACCTTGAGGGCCAATATTCTATGAGTAGCACTAATTGCTTAGTGCCGTAGATATCCGCTCCCGTAATGGTTCTTCCAGTTGTTAATGAGTTTACAATGGACCACTGGAATTACGCTTTAAGGGGAGATTTTTAGTTTGCTCCCTAGACCTCCATAAAGTTTAAAATTGCACCCTCTAGACCCCCTTTCAAGATTTATTTGTGGATTTTTCTTGTAGAATTTTTTTTCGGCCGAAGGCCGGTTACTCGTAAAATTACAGGCTCGCTATCGCTCGCCAGAACAAAATTGACACCTAAATGGCACGAAAGGTCTTAAAATTTACAGAAATGGGGCGAAAGTTCTTAAAATCGCCAAACTAATGGGGCGAACATCTTCATATATAAAAAAACAATGGGGTAATATTATTATGGGTAGATTTGCATTTGAGGGATTTTTTCTGGACCCCGTTTCTCCCTCATGCTTAGCCCCATTGTATTACTCTTAAACCTCTGTATCATTACTTGTTAGACAATGCTGCAAAATAACAGTCATTAATCATATGTTTTTTGTTCTCGTATGTTTAATGACCATTAGTGGGCCAAAAAAATACTGTTTTGCAACTTTGTAGTACACAACGCTGGTGGATGGTGGTGGTAGTGGTGGTATATATATATATATATATATATATATATATACTGTATTATACAGTAACAAGTATATGATATTGATGCATGCCTCTGATGATGAAGAAACTTAGTGATAAGAGTGTGTATGAATAGGTGAAGGATGAATGCTATGTTGAAATGTAACTATAATGTTGAAGTATAGAGACAATGGTGAAACATGTATGGAGTGGTTAGTTGTGTTATGAATTAAGTTATTATTATTATTATTATTATTATTATTATTATTATTATTATTATTATTATTATTGTTGTGGTTGTTCTTGTTGATATAGAAAGATACATAGGAAGAGGAAGGGGTAGATAAATCAAGATGAGGAGGATATCAAAAGTAATGTTTAGTATTATGTGAGAATGACTTGTGCAATTTCTTTTGATTTGCCTCTGCGTTTGTGTTCATAATTACACACACACACACGCATGCAAAGAGAGAGAGAGAGAAGAGAAGAGAACCATACGCCGCAGATGTCTATTAAGGGGAGGTCTCCACTTGAGGGATTGTTTTCCTATTTTTAAATATAAATATAATCTTGAAAATCTTAAAAAAAAAAAAAAAAAAAAAAATTGACCTACCACACCCTCCCCTGTAGCCTCTTCCTTGATCACTAACACCTTGGATTGGAATTTTATATTAATTGAATTATGTTGACTACTGTATGTATATTTCTCTCTCTCTCTCTCTCTCTCTCTCTCTCTCTCTCTCTCTCTCTCTCTCTCTCTCTCTGTATATATATATATATATATACTGTGTGTATATATATAATATGTATATGTTTGTATCTACCTGTCTATCTTTATGACTATCTATTTATCTGTATAGCCATCTATGTATCTATGTGTCTATATTTGTATAAATATAGCCTACATATCTATTCCCTTCATTCTAACATTCTTCCATCAATTCTTCTTTCACAATTTGCTCATGATACGTTTCAATCGTTCAATTACTTCCCTCATGGTCTCATTCTCACCATCCCCTGTTCACATCCTCAGAATCGTTCAATTACTTCCCTCGTGGTCTCATTCTCACCATCCCCTGTTCACATCCTCAGAATCGTTCAATTTCTTCCCTCATGGTCTCATTCTCACCATCCCCTGTTCACATCCTCAGAATCGTTCAATTACTTCCCTCGTGGTCTCATTCTCACCATCCCCTGTTCACATCCTCAGAATCGTTCAATTTCTTCCCTCATGGTCTCATTCTCACCATCCCCTGTTCACATCCTCAGAATCGTTCAATTACTTCCCTCATGGTCTCATTCTCACCATCCCCTGTTCACATCCTCAGAATCGTTCAATTACTTCCCTCGTGGTCTCATTCTCACCATCCCCTGTTCACATCCTCAGATTCTTTCAGTCAGTGTCCTCGTAACCTTCACCCATTTACCTCTGCACACCCTCCTCCCCATTTACCTCTGCACACCCTCCTCCCCATTTACCTCTGCACACCCTCCTCCCCATTTACCTCTGCACACCCTCCTCCCCATTTACCTCTGCACACCCTCCTCCCCATTTACCTCTGCTCACCCTCCTCCCCATTTACCTCTGCACACCCTCCTCCCCATTTACCTCTGCACACCCTCCTCCCCATTTACCTCTGCACACCCTCCTCCCCATTTACCTCTGCTCACCCTCCTCCCCATTTACCTCTGCTCACCCTCCTCCCCATTTACCTCTGCACACCCTCCTCCCCATTTACCTCTGCACACCCTCCACCCCATTTACCTCTGCCCCCCCTCCTCCCCCTTTACCTCTCCACCCCCTCCTCCCCCATTTACCTCTGCACACCCTCCTCCCCATTTACCTCTGCACACCCTCCTCCCCATCTTCCTCTGCACACCCTTCCCCATTACCTCTGCACACCCTCCTCCCCATTTACCTCTGCACACCCTCCTCCCCATTTACCTCTGCACACCCTCCTCCCCATTTACCTCTGCACACCCTCCTCCCCATTTACCTCTGCACACCCTCCACCCCATATATTCTTTGTGGGTTTAAGGGGAGATGGGTCGCTTTTCTGCTCCCCCCTTCTTCCTCATGTTTAGCCTCACTAGTTTTCAGATGTTAAGACGTTTGGTCCACTAGTTTGGCGATTTTAAAACATTTCGTCCCATTTCTATATCAATATCAAGACCTTTCGTGCCATTTAGCTGTCTATTTTTACCTGGCGAGCGATAGCGAGCCTGTAATTTTAAGAGAAACCGGCCTTTGGCCTGGACATTTATCTATTGAAAAATGTACAAATTTATCTTGAAGGGGGGTCTAGGGAGTGTTTTTTAAGCTTGATGAAGGTCTAGCGAGGAAACTAACAAATAAATGAAAATATAAATATATAGACACCCCAAAAATATAAATATATAGACACCCCCAAAATATAAATATATAGACCCCCCCAAAATATAAATATATAGACCCCCCCAAAATATAAATATATAGACCCCCCCAAAATATAAATATATAGACACCCCCAAAATATATAGACACCCCCAAAATATAAATATATAGACACCCCCAAAATATAAATATATAGACACCCCCAAAATATAAATATATAGACACCCCCCAAAATATAAATATAGACACCCCAAAAATATATATATATAGACACCCCCAAATATAAAATATATAGACACCCCCAAAATATAAATATATAGCCCCCCCCTAAAAACATAAATTTAAAGACACCACCAAATTAGAAATATATAGACACCCCCAAAATATAAATATATAGACACCCCCAAAATATAAATATATAGACACCCCCAAAATATAAATATATAGACCCCCAAAATATAAATATATAGACCCCCCCAAAATATAAATATATAGACACCCCCACCCCCAAAATATAAATATATAAACACCCCCAAAATATAAATATATAGACACCCCCAAAATATAAATATATAGACACCCCCCCCCAAAATAACCACTGTCTTTAAGGGGAGGTTTTTAGTTAGTTCGCTAGACCTCCATCAAGTTTAACATTACAGTCCCTAGACCCCCTTTCAAGATAAATTTGTAAATTTTTCGGTAGAAAAATGTCCCGGCCAAAGGCCGGTTCCTCTTAAATTACAGGCTCGCTATCGCTCGCCAGGAAGAAATCGATACTTAAATGGCACAAAAAGTCTTAAAATTGACAGAAATGGGGCGAAAGTTCTTAAAATCGCCAAACTAATGGGGCGAACGTCTTATAATATCAAAAGCAATGGGGCTAACCATGAGGGAGAAAGGGGTCAAGAAAAAAATCCCTCAAGTGGAAATCTCCCCTTAAGGGGAGGTTTTTAGTTTGGTCTCTAGATATCCATCAAGCTTAAGATTACACCCCCTTGAGCCCCTTTCAAGATAAATTTGTACATTTTTCGGTAGAAAAATTTCCCGGCTGAGAGCCGGTTCCTCTTACATTACAGGCTCGCTATCGCTCGCTAGGATAAAATCGACACCTAAATGGCACGAAAGGTCTTAAAATTGACAGAAATGGGTTGAAAGTTCTTAAAATCGTTAAAATAATGGGGCGAACGTCTTAACATTAGGAAAACAATGGGGCTAAACATGAGGGAGAAAGGAGTCAAGAAAAAATAAATCCTTCAAGTGGATATCTCTCCTTAAGCCTCGGAAGGTAAAGCATGTCACTATTAACATTTTAACTCTTACTGGTTCTTCTTTAGTTGCAAAAAGCCGTCTATTAATAACCAGAAGAGAATATAAATATATTATCATCTATTCAAAAGTTCATCTATTGCTCGACTCTTATCTCCCTATGGTTACTTGTCTTACGCTCAATTTAATATCTCCTAAGCTAGTGTTATGTTCAATATGTGTTCCTGCTTCAATTCAATATCTCTTAAGGGGAGGTATTTAGTTTGTTCCCTACGTTTTCATCCAGCTTAAAATTACACCCCCTAGAACCCCTTTCAAGATAAATGGTTACATTTTTCGGTAGAAAAATTTCCCAGCCGAAGGCCGATTCCTTTTAAATTACAGGCTCGCTATCGCTCGCCAGGAAAAAATCGACACCTAAATGGGACGAAAGATCTTAAAAGTGACATAAATGGGGTGACAGTTCTTAAAATCGCCAAACTAATGGGGTGAACGTCTTAAAATCTCAAAAGCAATGGGGCTAAACATGAGGGAGAAAGGGGTAAAGAAAAAAATCCCTCAAGTGGAAATCTCCCCTTAAGCTAGTGTTATGTTCAATATGTGTTCTTGCTTTAATTTCATGACGCCATCATTTCCGCTCATGTCTAAATAGTGTTCTCTTGTTCATGTAAGTTCTCTTGTTCATGTAAGTTCTCTTGTTCATGTAAGTTCTCTTGTTCATGTAAGTTCTCTTGTTCATGTAAGTTCTCTTGTTCATGTAATTTATTTTCCTGGTATTTCTTGCTGCTCTCATTCTCCTTGTTGTTCAAAATATCCAGTTATTATATCATAACAGAATTAGCTTCCTTCATGGCCTAAATACGGGAAGTGAAGCTGGATGGTTTTTATATTAGACTTGTAACTACGAGATTCTGGTATAGACTCACAGTTTACTGTGTATAGAAATTATTATGTTCCTTCCAACAACCAACCATACTCCTAAAATCGATTAATGATATTTACAAACACATGTGGCAGTCCGTGGATTCGAACCCAGGATGCTCACACCGAAAATCAACACCTTATACATCGCACCACGAAGGCAGTTAAAGGTTGGTGGACACTGCCTACGATTTATTATGCAACTTCGAATCCTGCATCAAATATTATTGGGATCTAGTTTGGCCTGTGGCTAGTTTCAATACTTCACCATACGTCCAGCAACATGTCATAAAACCACCCTTGCCGTTTCCAATCCACAAGGAACATACGGGTTATCTCCAAATGTCAAGACATACAGTATAGTGAGATTCAGTTATCCGTTATAGCCAGTTAGTGGCATGTAAAGTGCGGTAATGTGCGGTGCCTCATGCCATTTGTTGTTCTGAACATTAAGTCTAGGGCCTCACAAATGTAGAGTCTACTGAAAGATATATCCTGAAGTTAAGGCGTTTGACCTGCATTTTTTCTCTCCTTTTCTCTCTTTCTCTGGTTTGTATCCATTTGGCCCCATTCAGCCTACTGTTTTAAGACGTTTATCCCCATCCAGGTGTCAATTTCTCTCTGAAGAGCGATAGCGAGAAATCCGGATTTGCCGGAGACATTTGCTATCGAAAAATTTACAGATTTAGCCTCCTGTCAAAAATATGTTTTTTTAAATGTTGGTTCGCTACCACTCGTCAGGAAAATATCGACACCTGGATTTGGAGAAACGTCTTAAAATAGTAGGCTAAATGGGACCGAATGGATACAACCCAGAGAGAGAGAGGGAGATAGAGAACAAACAAACGAGGTAGGCCCCCTTAAATAATGTACAGATAAATATATCTACCACATATTTTTTTTTACTTTTCTCTCTCCACATGTTCATCCTTACCTATTCCCAGTTAACTTAATTTAATTTAATTTAATTTAATTTAATTTAATTTAATTTAATTTAATTTAATTTAATTTATTTTTTTTTTTCCATACCTTCCACCACCTCATTCCCTCATCCCTATTCAGTAACCCTGTACCCATTCTCCTATCATGTGTTCACCTTTCTGTCGAGGTTCACTAACTTTTTTCTGAGCCTCCCATTTCTCCCAGTGATGTCTAAACGGTCACCCCCCCCCCCCCCCCCACACACACCCCCACACACCCCCACACACCCCTCTAGCCCTGAACCCTCATACTTCCCCTTCTCTCACATTCCTGGGACTCGTATTCTTAACCCCTTCTGTACCGGAAGTGTCTTTTTAAGCTCTTAAGGGAGCCCACCTCGCTCTTTGGTATCTTTCTCTCCCTCTCTCTTTGGCTTGTATCCATTCGGCCCCATTCAGCCTACTGTTTTAAGACGTTTACCCCCATCCAGGTGTCAATATTTTCCTGGTGAGCGGTAGCGAGCCAGCATATACAGTATATATATATATTATATATCTATATATATATATATATATATATATATATTATATATCTATATATATTTTTTTTTTTGACAGCAAGCTAAATGTGTACATTTTTCGATAGCAAATTTCTCCATTCAATGCTGGCTCGCTATCGCTCGCCAGGAAGAAATCGACACCTGGATGGGGATAAACGTCTTAAAACAGTTGGCTGAATAGTGCCGAATGGATACAAGCCAGGGAAAGAGAGAAAAGGAGAGAAAGATAAAAAAACAGCAGGTGATCCCCCTTATCACCAATAACACTCCAAATTAAATTTATGAAAGCTTGTGATTCTCCCAGGATTCGAACTTAGGATATTACATACAGAACTCACACGCTCTAACCATTACACCACCAAGACAGTTATGAGTACAACACATGACTATATCCATACCTATGTCTCTATTTTCGCTGTATTATTTCTGTGTCGTTTCTTTCGTAGGTCATTGATTATCCTCTCACTTGTATACTCAGTCCACCTACCGTTCCATGTGTCCTGTTAGCTATAGATCTCTTACATGTTTTCGCTGTATTATTTCTGTGTCGTTTCTTTCGTAGGTCATTGATTATCCTCTCACTTGTATACTCAGTCCACCTACCGTTCCATGTGTCCTGTTAGCTATAGATCTCGTAATTCTTTGTTATTCTCCTATGTCTCATGTTTTGGTTTTCATTAATTCCCCCGTCATTACTTTACTCATTTACGTCAACTCCTGCCCCTCGTCCTTTGCTCTCTGGCTTATGTTCTTGTATTTCAACAATACATTTTATTAAAGCGTTATTTCCACATAGCGATTTTGATAAGTTCTTTTGTTTTTATAGTGTGTCGTCCCTGCTTTGGTTTGTTTATTTTGCCATTTTTACAGTATTACTTATTCTATATACTGCCATATATACCTCGGGGGACAATACTGCCATATATACCGCGGGGGACAATACTACCTCTCTGTCTTCTCCTTTTCTCGGACCTTCAAACCCCCCCCCCCCCCTCCCAATAAAACAAAATAAACCCCCAACAAAACACAACACACACACACATTTTCACTTCCCTCCGACTACATAGGTCTCTTCACCAGGCATTTCCCATTGGCCCCCATTCCGCCTGTTGCCTTACTTTCCTCATCCTTCTCTTCTCCTTCATCCCTTCCTCCCATGCCCCACACGGTAGTCATAAACGGTAAGGCATCTAAATGGACCAATGTAAGTAGCGGGGTACCCCAGGGATCGGTACTAGGACCAATTATCTTTCTTATTTACATCAACGACATAGATGAGGGTCTCACCTGTACAATCTCAAAATTTGCTGACAATACAAAAATTGCAAATAGCGTACTCTCAAAAGAACAAGTTGACGATATGCAACACAATCTAGATAAATTGTCATGGGCCCAAATTTGGCAAATGAGTTTCAATGCGGATAAATGTAAAGTACTACATATCGGATACCTAAATGAGAAAGCAAACTATTCGATGAATGGCACTCAGCTTAAGAATGTAAACAGAGAAATCGATCTGGGAGTAACAATATCGAGTAACCTAAAACCGAGTCAACAATGTTCAGAAGTTGTTAAGAAGGCAAACAAAATAATTGGCTTTATAGGCAGGTCATTTGAGCATAAATCCAAAGAAGTTATCCTAACCCTTTACAATTCCTTAGTCCGCCCTCTTCTGGAATACTGCGTTCAATCCTGGTGCCCTTATTACCAAAAAGATATAAACAAGCTAGAACGAGTTCAACGTAGAGTTACCAAAATGATACCTAGCCTAAAGAACAAACCATACGAAGAGCGTCTTAGATAATTAAATCTATTTCCTTTAACCCAGCGCAGATTAAGAGGTGACTGAATTCAAGTGTTCAAAATCATCAAAGGCATCGACAATATGAACTGTAGTAAGTACTTCACTATCGACCAATCTAATTACACGCGGGGAAACGGTTGCAAAATTATTGGTAAATCTTTTAACTCACACGAATCTAAGAATTTCTTCTTCAATCGAGTTGCCAACTTGTGGAATGGGCTTCCCCGAGACGTTATAGACTGCAGCACCGTTGATTCATTTAAACTCCGCCTAGGCAAATATCTCGCATCAAACCCGCGACTGACTGCGTTTGTAAATGAATAACTTTATTTTATCCCCCCCTCAGTTACTAACCCATCTGTCCCCTACTAACTTCCTAATCCTGCCACGGACATTAGTTCCTGGGCAGTAATTCCCTTTCCAATGTTCCCTTACCCACTCTAAACCACTGTTTGGACACTTGATCCTCAGTGTTTTGGAGGACAAGCAGCCTAGAAGGGTCACTAGAGTTGTTGTTGCTTGATTTCGTTTGGACTCCTTTGTACCTTTAATTAACCAACCTCACAATGTACTTTCTGATCCCTTCCATTGAACGCTCGTTAGACTCCTAGCTCCTGTACCAATATGATCCTGCACTCTCCCTGTTGTATGTATTTTTACAGAGAGAGAGATATATATTTACATAGATTTACATAGATACACTGACCACACAGACCTTTCGATCCCAGCGAGGTGGTCAGGACTTAATTCTAGTAGAGATAGCTAACCCGAGAGTAAGGGACAGTGGAAGGAAAAGATAGCAAAGAGAGAATGAGAGTGAGAGAGAGAGAGAGAGTTAAAGTAAATTATAGTCAGTTTTTCCCGTATATCCCTGTCCTTTACCTCCTGACCCCTGCTCCCATTTTACCTATCCCATCTCACCTATTTCCCCCTAACCTCCATCTACCTCACTCTCTCTGTTCGGCCACACCCAAGACTATCTACTGCCTAACCTCTGATCTTATAGTCACCATATGGCCTAATGATTGGGCCCCACGCGGCTAGTTCCTCATAACCCAGAAGGAGACTCTCTGAAAACAAAAAATAATAATAATCGAATCGCACATGCAGAGGTCTGTTGTACTGTATCTTCAGATATTTGAACTTCTGCTATCCATATATAATTCTTGATTATATATATATATATATATATATATATATATATATATATACAAATGCCTCTACTATTCTACTTCACGTTTTGTGAAAAATATGAAATGTCCATCGCAGTAGCAGGTATGCAGTATACAAGGCTTTACATTTGGTTGTAATTACTAAAGCATAAACTGCTTGAAATAAAGACACACACACACACACACACACACACACACACACACACACACACACACACACACACACACACACACACACACACACACACACACACACAAATAAAATACAAAAGTTAAGTTTAGTTTGGTGATGATTAAGTGCCATGACTGGACGGTGTTAAGAAGGACGGAAGGTGTTGGTGGTGATTGGGGTACTCCGGAGATGTTAAGGGGAAATTTCCACTTGAGGATTTTTTTTTTCTGGAACGCCTTCTCCCTCATGTTTAGCCCCATAATTTTTGAGATTTTAAAACGTTCGCCCCATTAGTTTGGCGATTTTCAGAACTATGCCCGGCAATTTTAAAACTTTTCATGCCATTTAAGTGTCGATTTTTTCCTGGCGAACGATAGCGAGCCTGTAACTTAAGAAGAATTGGCCTTCGGCCGGGACATTTTTATACCGAAAAATGTAAAAAATTAGTATAGGAGGTGTAATTTTTAGCTTTTATGGAGGTCTAGGGAACAAACTAACAAGCTCCCCTTTATGGCCCCAGCACCACCGTTACCAATGTAAGCCAACAGTACCTCCACCATCAACAGTTCGAGAATGTAAGGAGAATGTTTAGCTTTGTGAGTCAAGGGTCCAATGTCAACTTTCAAAACAGCATAAGCTAACCTCCGAAATTTAAATATTAGGTTAAGAATAAGTGAGAAGATTCGATGCAGTTCGGGATAGCTTCGAGAATGTTAGGCCACTTTATGTCTATATACTCTTGATACAAACCCTTTTATATATACCACTTTATGTCTATATACTCTTGATACAAACCCTTCTATATATACCACTTTATGTCTATATACTCTTGATACAAACCCTTCTATATACCACTTTATGTCTATACTCTTGATACAAACCCTTCTATATATACCACTTTATGTTTATATACTCTTGATACAAACCCTTCTATATATACCACTTTATGTTTATATACTCTTGATACAAACCCTTCTATATATACCACTTTATGTCTATATACTCTTGATACAAACCCTTCTATATATACCACTTTATGTTTATATACTCTTGATACAAACCCTTCTATATATACCACTTTATGTCTATATACTCTTGATACAAACCCTTCTATATATACCACTTTATGTCTATATACTCTTGATACAAACCCTTCTATATATACCACTTTATGTCTATATACTCTTGATACAAACCCTTCTATATATACCACTTTATGTCTATATACTCTTGATACAAACCCTTCTATATATACCACTTTATGTCTATATACTCTTAATACAAACCCTTCTATATATACCACTTTATGTCTATATACTCTTGATACAAACCCTTCTATATATACCACTTTATGTCTATATACTCTTGATACAAACCCTTCTATATATACCACTTTATGTCTATATACTCTTGATACAAACCCTTCTATATATACCACTTTATGTCTATATACTCTTGATACAAAACCCTTCTATATATACCACTTTATGTCTATATACTCTTGATACAAACCCTTCTATATATACCACTTTATGTCTATATACTCTTGATACAAACCCTTCTATATATACCACTTTATGTCTATATACTCTTGATACAAACCCTTCTATATATACCACTTTATGTCTATATACTCTTGATACAAACCCTTCTATATATACCACTTTATGTCTATATACTCTTGATACAAACCCTTCTATATATACCACTTTATGTTTATATACTCTTGATACAAACCCTTCTATATATACCACTTTATGTCTATATACTCTTGATACAAACCCTTCTATATATACCACTTTATGTCTATATACTCTTGATACAAACCCTTCTATATATACCACTTTATGTTTATATACTCTTGATACAAACCCTTCTATATATACCACTTTATGTCTATATACTCTTGATACAAACCCTTCTATATATACCACTTTATGTCTATATACTCTTGATACAAACCCTTCTATATATACCACTTTATGTCTATATACTCTTGATACAAAACCCTATATATATAGCACTTTATGTCTATATACTCTTGATACACACCCTTCTATATAGCCCACTTTATGTCTATATACTCTTGATACAAACCCTTCTATATATACCACTTTATGTCTATATACTCTTGATACAAACCCTTCTATATATACCACTTTATGTTTATATACTCTTGATACAAACCCTTCTATATATACCACTTTATGTCTATATTCTCTTGATACAAACCCTTCTATATATACCACTTTATGTCTATATACTCTTGATACAAACCCTTCTATATATACCACTTTATGTCTATATACTCTTGATACAAACCCTTCTATATATACCACTTTATGTTTATATACTCTTGATACAAACCCTTCTATATATACCACTTTATGTTTATATACTCTTGATACAAACCCTTCTATATATACCACTTTATGTCTATATACTCTTGATACAAACCCTTCTATATATACCACTTTATGTCTATATACTCTTGATACAAACCCTTCTATATATACCACTTTATGTCTATATACTCTTGATACAAACCCTTCTATATATACCACTTTATGTCTATATACTCTTGATACAAACCCTTCTATATATACCACTTTATGTCTATATACTCTTGATACAAACCCTTCTATATATACCACTTTATGTCTATATACTCTTGATACAAACCCTTCTATATATACCACTTTATGTCTATATACTCTTGATACAAACCCTTCTATATATACCACTTTATGTCTATATACTCTTGATACAAAACCCTTCTATATATACCACTTTATGTTTATATACTCTTGATACAAACCCTTCTATATATACCACTTTATGTCTATATACTCTTGATACAAACCCTTCTATATATACCACTTTATGTCTATATACTCTTGATACAAACCCTTCTATATATACCACTTTATGTCTATATACTCTTGATACAAACCCTTCTATATATACCACTTTATGTCTATATACTCTTGATACAAACCCTTCTATATATACCACTTTATGTTTATATACTCTTGATACAAACCCTTCTATATATACCACTTTATGTCTATATACTCTTGATACAAACCCTTCTATATATACCACTTTATGTCTATATACTCTTGATACAAACCCTTCTATATATACCACTTTATGTCTATATACTCTTGATACAAACCCTTCTATATATACCACTTTATGTCTATATACTCTTGATACAAACCCTTCTATATATACCACTTTATGTTTATATACTCTTGATACAAACCCTTCTATATATACCACTTTATGTCTATATACTCTTGATACAAACCCTTTTTATATATTCGTTTATTTTATTTTTTTATTGGGGGTGGCCAAATCCTAAAGTGTACAACTGTGTCCTAAAGTGTACAATTGCCTTCATTGCAAGATGGTACAACTGTTATTGAATATTTCTGATACTTTAATGTAATATTATAAAACACTCCTTTTAGACAAATTCTTCCCTCAATCCATGCTCTCTCTCTTTTAATTGTATCTTAAGCCAGTTCATCAGTTACTTCTGCAGGCGATTGTACAATAAAGGGAACCCCAAAGTGGTTGTAGTCTTATAACCTTTTGTTCATTTATTAATTTGTTCAATAACCTATAACTCAGGTGAGGTCTAAAGATTTGTTTTTATGAGGACCAACAGCAATGTAACCAGCTGTTCTACCCTGAATAATGGTACCACCAAGTATAGTCTATTCACCATAATTAGGCCAGAAGTCTTGATAATTTATCTTTTGTAACTCAAAAAGGGCTTGCGCAAATGGGTTGTCAAATTCCACACCTATTTCCTGGTTATCAATCAACCCTGACATATCAATCAACCCTATTGTTTTAGCCCTATTTAAGTTAGAAGAGAGGGGTGTTGGCTTAATTATACTAAATAGACTATAGTTCTTGAGTTTTCGGGATACTTGTAGAGAACTGGTGTATTGGGAGAAGGTGGACACTAAGATCAGTGATTATGAATAAATTCAACGTTAAAACTATTCGTTTATCAACACTAATTAAACCTATCTTCTACCCCTTCAGTTTGCCAGACCCATACAAGCTATTGAGGCGTGTCATGTTTGTATTATTTCCGCTCAACACGTCATTGTTTGGAAGGCAATCACAATATTTGTTTATAACATAAGGAAGTGTGTGTGTGTGTGTGTGTGTGTGTGTGTGTGTGTGTGTGTGTGTGTGTGTGTGTGTGTGTGTGTGTGTATTTACCTACTTGTATTTACCTAGTTGTAGTATACAGGAGTTGAGCTTTTTAGGCTCGTATTGTTCCGCTTCCTGAGTTACAATTATCTAACTTTGTTTTAAAAATAAATAAATTAATAAAATATGTGTGTGTGTGTGTGTGTTTGTGTGTGTGTGTGTGTGTGTGTGTGTGTGTTTGTATAAAAAATGGTGAATACGAGAAAGGGACACTGTCTATATATTTCATATCCAATTACCTTGTAACACACACACACACACACACACACACACACACACACACACACACACACACACACACACACACACACACACACACACACACACACACACACACACACACACACACACACACACACACACACACACACACACACACACACACACACACACACTAACTAACTAACTACTACAACTGGAACTCACTAATAACCAAACTGCTAACCATATCGTGATGACCGCTGGGGCCACCTATTCCCCGGCTGTTATTCCGAGAACATTACGAGACCCACTTACTGTATATAGCAATAGTTCCAGCTCATTGTTAAAACCTTTGTTAAGAATAATTAATAACTACAAGACGAGACATTGGACACGGTCGCAGGAACCAATCAGCTGGAATATTGACATATTATACTGTAGGCGGCCGTAATTTTGTCGATTCACTAACACCGAGTATAGTTTAGATACACTTTAGACTGATGAAAAGTATAATGTAATAAATATACCATGATCATATTGGAAGAGAGTTTGACTAGAGGATAAATACAATGAGATGTTGTTCTGTTGCGTAAATTTATGTACAATTATCTAATTTATTAATTCAACTCCCAATGAAATTAATACAAATATGTGATCTTACGAAATTCGAACCTGGGTCACCACAGAGAGATCTTAAACATTCTAAGCATTACACCATCAAGACATATTTAGTAGACATATTTTAGTAACAGGTGTATAGGAGTTGCCTACTTGTGTCCTGGGGTGTTTCAATGTAGTGCTAAGAAAAGCCACTAAAGGAAACACCCTTTGTAGCCTTCTAGTAATACAAAGGGGGAATACTAACATGCATTGTTCGTGTTGAAGGGACGCAGGTAGATATATTATATTTAACACACACAAACACACTCACGAACACTCTCTCTCTCTCTCTCTCTCTCTCTCTCTCTCTCTCTCTCTCTCTCTCTCTCTCTCTCTCTCTCTCTCTCTCTCTCTCTCTCTCTCTCTCTCTCTCTCGCTCTCTCTCTCTCTCTCTCTCTCTCTCTCTCTCTCTCTCTCTCTCTCTCTCTCTCTCTCTCTCTCTCTCTCTCTCTTATGTATATATATTATATTTATATAACTTCCAAAAATATTTCCCTATGCCATACGCGCACGCATACACAAATATCGACACAACCCACATCTAAACACACATACCTACAGACACACACACACGTAAATCTACAGACACACACACACACACACACACACACACACACACACACACACACACACACACACACACACACACACACACACACACACACACACACACACACACACACACACACACACACACACACACACACACACACACACACGCACACACACACACACACACAGTTTACCTTTCCCAGTAAACAATGCAACCCGTCCTTCAAGTTGTTCTCATATAAGGTGTGTGGGTTAGGGCGGGACCATTTTAAGGCTCTGTGACCGACCGAGATGGGATGCTACTTCGGGACCCCCTTCTCCCGAGTGTTTAGTCCCATTGGTTTTGAGATTTTCAGACGTTTGACTCATTAGTTTGGCGATTGTATTACTTTACACCCCATTTCTTTCTCAATATTAAGACCTCTCGTGCTATTAGGGTGTCGATTTTTTCCTGGCGAGCGATAGTGAGACTGTAATTTTAAGAGTAAGCGGCCTTCGGCCATGACATTTTTCTACCAAAACATTTACAATTATATCTTAAAGGTGGGTCTAGGGGGTGTTTTGTCTAAGCTTGATGGAGGTTTAGCGAGGAAACTAAGACATAAAGGAATAAATACATTAATAGACTAAACAAAAACAACCCATGCTCCCTTAATTATTCATTGTCTGATTATTGTGACGTGGTTGGGTCGTTAATGAGGGAGTAGGGGAAGGTGAAGGGGGCTGTAAACTACTTCCGCTATTCTACTCTTCCTTTATCTGTTTAGTGTCTTTGTAATATTCTCGATGATACTAAATATTTCTTATCGCCTATAGATGTTCTTTCTGCTATCCCATCCCTTCCGCTTTTCCACTTAGTCCTAAGAGAATACATAGAGAAAATATAAAAATAATTAAAAAATATAGGCAATGAAGAAGGAGTTTACGAAATGTATATATACATGTATATATACATACATATATATGTATATATAGGGTGTTTTAAAACAACACTGCCAGAGTATGACGACCACATTGATAAAAATATATAATACACATATTTCTATTCTATTTTTACCAAAAATATATTGTAACGGAGATAAATGGTTATTTAGAAATGTAGCAAAACAGGGTTCTGAGATCAGCACAAAACATATGATACATAATATGAATGATTACCAAGTAAAAAAGGTAAAGAGGAGATATCTAATGACCTAATCACATATGAATAATTACAAAATCAAAGTAACATAAAATTGGTAATGATATTTTGCAATTAGAAGAAAACTGCTAAGTATTATAATCCAAGTAGCGTAAACAGATATGCACCATTTGTAACGATGACCAAGAGGTAAAATAATGAATCTCAAGTCTGGGTCAGGTATCCGAACACTTCTATAGGTAATTTAATCGTTCGTGAAACTGTTTGAATGGGAAAAAAAATCCTGCGCAATTTACTGTTTCAATACAAATACCTCATTACGTTACTATTATCACAGAGTACTAACGAAATATGTCTATCAGTTTTATGGAGGGGGGACACTAGCCCGTGTTCGGATTATAGCTCATACCTGGGTGTCACTAATTATTTTACTCTATGCGGTTTAAATCATGAATGGTATATTATTTTGCATTTTGTCCTTAGATAATCTTCGTTATTTTATTTACTAATTAGCAGATGAGGTCTGGCAGTGTTGTTTTAAAACACCCTATACAATGGTATACATATATATATATATACATATATATACAGTATATATATATATATATATATATATATATATATATATATATATATATATATACGGTATATATAATTATATATAATAATAATACCCTGCATTATTTTCCTTGTACTACCGGCACCCTATGTTACCTTCTTTTTTTTCTTTTTTTTAAAGAGACAATGAACGGAGGAAGGAAAAACACAGATAAAAGAAAAAGGTCCATGTGCCTAAAGGCATCCTCCATTCATAAAATGTTTGTAACAACTGGATTTAAACATTTGTAGATTGTAAGTTTGTGGAAAGCAATTCGAGGGAAGTGAATTCCAAAGAGTAGTAGCTCTGGGGATAAATGAATTCTGATAAGCAGAAGTTCTGCATTGTGGAGGAGAAAGTGTAAATTCATGGGCGCTCTCAGCTGCCCTAGTTCTACGGGGAAAGATGTGGAGAGGCGGCACAATTGAAGCAAGTTCCTCGGAACAATTGCTGTGAAAATATCTGTAGAATAATGCAAGGGATGCAACGTTTCTTCGTATGGATAATGTAGGAAGGTCCTGTGTGATTGCAGGGTTATTGATTAATCTAATAGCTTTATTTTGAATTTTGTCCAACTGCCTCAATGCAACCACTCCACTTCCACCCCACAGAGGTGAACAGTAATCCATCTGAGAACGCACATGACTTTTATATATTACGGCCAACTGCTCGTCAGTGAAGAATTCTCGAACTCTGTACAGGAGTCCCAGTTTTTTAGAGGCATTCTTAGCAATGCTTCTAACATAATGTGTCCAGCTCAAGTTAGTAGTTAATGTTACACCGAGAATGTCAATACTAGGTGAAGTGGGAATATTTACATCATTAAAAAATATATATACCTGCATATTATCTTCGCTACCAACCATCATCCTGTTACCAGAAATGCCAGTACTCAATTTAAAAGAATGAGTGGTAGATTCTGGCCAATTAAAATAGCTTGTTTAATAACCCGCAGAGGTATTCTCGGGAAGCATGATGGCCGGACATTTTAGGGGAAGGATTTGGAGTTGCATGCAGTTAGTTAGTCAGTGAACGTTTATTTATTTATTTACATCTTTATTTTTTCTAATACAACCATCTGACTTAATTTACGTATATTATTTGCTTTCCAATAACACACGTGTCTGTACAGTATTTGTCATCCTTGCAGGAAATTGTGATGATGCCTTGCCTGATTTGAACCTTCTTAATATGTTTACAATGTATATATATATATATATATATAGAGAGAGAGAGAGATTTACATAGATCTACATAGATACACTGACCACACAGACCTTACGGTCCCAGCGAGGTGGTCAGGACTTAATTCTAGTAGATGTAGCTAACCCGAGAGTAAGGTACAGTGGAAGGAAAGGATAGCAAAGAAGAGAATGAGATAGAGAGAGAGAGAGAGAGAGCATGATGTGGGTTCTGGGAAAGGTTGAGAGTTAGCAGCGAGTTACGAGAGTGGTTTAATGTTGAACAGAGGACACCGATAGCAGATAACAAAGCCACTTGATTAAGGGGAGGCTGGCTGGTTGTTTGGTCTATTAATTAATTTATTCATATATTTTTTGAGTTTCCTCCCTAGACCTCCATCAAGCTTGGAAAAACACCCCCTAGACCCCCCTTCAAGATAAATTTTTACATTTTTCTTTAGAAAAAAAATCCGGCCAAAGGCCGGTTCCTAAATGGCACGAAAGGTCTTAACATTGACAACGAAATGGGGCGAAAGGTCTTAAAATCGCCAAACTAATGTGCCGAACGTTTTATAATCTAAAAATATGGGGCTAAACATGAGGGAGAAGGAGGTCCAGAAAGACGGTCTGCCTCCCCTTAACTCGAGGTGCAAAAAATACCTAGTTGTGTACGGTAAAACCACACACACACACACACACACACACACACACACACACACACCATCTATGCAAACTTTGGTATTAACCCTTTCACGCATTTATGACGCAGAGGTTGCCAGATTAGCAATAAGAAATAGAGTTCTCTCACTCTTATAATTACCTCTCCAAAATTAGTTTTCTGCCCACAGCTAACTCAAAGACAACTGCAGAGGTTGAAGTAACTAAACTAAAGGTTTCTAAATACCCCTGATGGTAACAAAGGCTTTAAAGTATCCCCAATAGGCTCAAAATAGCGTCATATGTCGGAGAGGGTTAATATGGCACTAAGACATAGTAGTTTCGCATTTTCCATTATCTATCAACAAATTAGCTACTAAGGGAAACAAACATGGACTATTATATAAATACAATCGCGTTTAATTAAAAGGGTTAAGGGGAGATTTCCACTTGAGGGATTTTTTTCAGGACCCCTTTCTCCCTCATGTTTAGCCCCATTGCTTTTGATATTTTAAGACGTTCGCCCCATAATTAAGAATTTTCGCCCCATTTTTGTCAATTTTAAGACCTTTCATGCAATTTAGGTGTCTATATTTTCCTGGCGAGCGATAGCGAGCCTGTAATTTAAGAGGAAGCGGCCTTTGGCCGGGACATTTTTCTACCGAAAAATGTACACATTTATCTTGAAAGGGGGCCTAGAGGGTGTAATTTTAAGCTTGATGGAGGTCTAGGGAACTAACTAAAAACTTCCCCTTAACCCCTTCTGTACCGGCGACGTCTTGTGTATTTGATTTCAGCTACACATTTAGACGATTTTATGTAACTTAGGAAGGATATATGGTAGGTAAAAGGATTAATTGTGATAATCTGTAGTTTCCAATGGGTAGACGTCCTTCCTAAGCTGAATAAAAACGTTTAATAGTCTCCAAAATAAAGTTAAAAAGATGTCGCCGGTACAGAAGGGGTTAAAGTGGTTGAGATGAGAGATGTAGAAGATCCGGCAGAGACACCGATAAGAGAGTGTTTTAGCTGATACAGACGTCACATAAATTAGGTCAATACTGACTTGTTCTTAGCTCAGATCCTGCTGGTGGCCTTGAATTGATGTTGCTAGGGTGACAGTCTAAATAATATATATATACCGAATCAAGGGGGTGTGGGCCGTTTTTCTGATCCCCTTTCTTCTCCATTAGTTTTGACATCTTAAGACGTGTGCCCCATTAGTTTTGACATCTTAAGAGGTGTGCCCCATTAGTTTTGACATCTTAAGACGTGTGCCCCATTAGTTTTGACATCTTAAGACGTGTGCCCCATTAGTTTGTAGATTTTAATCGGCGACATGCAAATAACCGATATATTTAAGACATGACAAAACTGCTCACTCACTGGCCCTAATTAAGCTACATACACACCAACATTCACCCATTTACTCTACAATCAATCCCATTCCAGTTACTTTCACCCATTTCCTCTGACCCCTGAATATAACGAGCGTTTTTTGTGTATCGGGTTTTTGGTGGTGTTTCCTGCTCATATACACGAATAGTGTTAACGGGGGCTCGACCTTGCTAACACTTAACACATAAAACGAGGCTGTGATCGGTCGATAAATTGATAGGTGGAAAGTCGTTAAAATGGAGAGAGAGAGAGAGAGAGAGAGAGAGAGAGAGAGAGAGAGAGAGAGAGAGAGAGAGAGAGAGAGAGAGAGAGAGAGAGAGAGAGAGAGAGAGAGAGAGAGTTTTTCACAGTAAATTGTTATAATGACAATTATTATGAGAATTGGATTTCGAAATATTGATAATAATAATATGTTTAATAAAAATAAAAATAAATAATATATTATTAATATACTTATACTAATAAAGATAAGCATAATAATAATACTGATAACAATAATAATAATAATAGTAATAATGATAACAAAATGAACACCAGCCACAATCTTCAATTATTAAATAAGACAATAGATCGGCCTTGACCTCCTTATTTAACGTTCTCAATATGTCCATCACCGGGGCAAGCATTACACTCACAGCCCTTTGTGGGGAGAATATTATCACCTTCATCTTTATAATACCCGCCATGTTGTAAACCTTTCTGTGCAGTCAGGGTCAAGAGTCGTGGCTTAAGCTGGAACCACACACGCGCTCTATTCCTTAAGGGGAGATATCCACTTGAGGGATTTTTTTCTGGACCCCTTTCTCCCTCATGTTTTGCCCCATTGCTTTTGAGATTTGAAGACCTTCGCCCTAGTAGTATGGATATTTTAAGACATTTTGCCCCATTTCTGTCAATTTTAAGACCTTTCGTGCCGTTAAGGTGTCGATTTTTTCCTGGCGAGCGATAGCGAGCCTGTAATTTAAGAGCAACCGGCCTCCGGCCTGGACATTTTTCTACCGAAAAATGTACAAATTTATCTTCAAAGGGGGTCTAGGGGATGTAATTTTAAGCTAGATGAAAAAGTAGGGAACAAACTAAATACCATGTTATCGTCAACGCTGGTTTGGTAACTTATAAAGTGAAATATATTAATAATTGTGTGTGTGTGTGTGTGTGTGTGGGGGGGGGGGGGGGGGGTGTATATAGTATAACAATATAATGATGGGATATGCCTGTTACGGTGAGTGTGTGGTGGGGGTGTCTATATTATAACAGTATAATCATCGGATATGCCTGTTGCTGTGTCATATTATCGGTGGGGGGAGGGAGGGTAGGGGGTGCTATTTACACGGTTGATACGATGAATGGAGAGAGAGAGAGAGAGAGAGAGAGAGAGAGAGAGAGAGAGAAAGAGAAAGAGAGAGAGAGAGAGAGAGAGAGAGAGAGAGTATGTGTTAAGATTTAAATACTTGACAAACATTTACTTTTGTGTATTGTGCAAATCAAGCGAAACTGTCAACTAATGCGAAGTATGTTTTAGTTTTTGGAACATTTATGGGGAATGCATATCATTGAATCAAATTTGAAAGTTAGGTATTAAATCAGCGTATAGGTAACATTAAGTCTTATGTTTGGACTATCTGCAAAGGGAGTAATTTGTAACTGAAAATATGCAAATCAAAGATAATAACTTATTATAATCTGAAGCGTGACTACCATTTAATTTAATATTATGTTATGTCAAAGTTGAATATATATATATATATATATATATATATTATTATTTATTTATTTATTTACAAATAAGAATGATTGAAATATTGTAATTATATATTATATATTTTCTCATGTCTATATCGTAGTTATTTAAATATTTGTGTATTGCGTTCTCTTTAATATTATGAGTAATATATGTGTCCATTATATAGTATACTTGTATAATATAAGGCTAGTTTTCTTTCGTAAATTGTAATATTAATATATTTGTTTGTTTCCAGGTGAGTGTTGGTGTCTGCATCATGGGGTTCCTGCGTTGTTGTAAATGGTCAATGGAAAGGTATTTTACAGTAATGGGTGTATTGATAGTCAGGAACATTTATATTGGTATAGGCATGTAGGCAGAATTGGTTTAAGGGGTGATGGGCTCATTTATTTGCTTTATTATTTTAATCTTTATATATGTGTTTAGTTTCCTCCCTACACCTCCATCAAACTTAAACAAACAAAACATCCTCTTTTATATAAATCTTCAAATTTTTTGATAGAAAAATGTTCTGGCCAAAGGCTGATTCCTCTTAAAATTACAGGCTTGCTATCGCTCGCCAGGAAAAAATCGACACCTAAATTGCACGAAAGGTCTTAATATTGACCAAAAAATGGGGTGTAAAGTCTTAAAATCGCCAAACTAATGAGCCAAACGTCTTACAATCTAAAAAAACAATGGGGGCTAAACAAGAGGGAGAAGGGGCCCTAAACACAAGCCCACCCAACCCCCTTAATAATGGGTATATGCTAATGAGCCAATAAGGCGGGTCGTAATAATAATAATCGTGTCTCTCTGCTAACATTCCCAGACAACAACGGGTTTACGTTTTATGGCCCACGTTATTGTTCGCCTACTAGTTGGGGTGTGTCGGGAAGGGGGGGGGAGGGGGGGCATTAATTCTCTTCCGTGCCTCTCATTTATTCAGGGATATCATTGCGCCTCTCTCTCTCTCTCTCTCTCTCTCTCTCTCTCTCTCTCTCTCTCTCTCTCTCTCTCTCTCTCTCTCTCTCTCTCTCTCTCTCTCTCTCTCTCTCTCTCTCTCTCTCTCTCTCTCTCTCTCTCTCTCTCTCTCTCTCTCTCTCTCTCTTATTTATCTACTTATTTATCTATCTATGCGGCCCTCACCCCCATTCAGTATTTTCAGCTATACTCCATTTATTATAGTTAGGACTGAAATCGTGACCTCTTTCCTCTGTAACTCAAAAAGGGCTGGAGCAAATTGGCGGTAAATTTCTACACCTAATCCCTAGCTGACCCTCCCTAAATGGTAGAAATGTTAGCTCGATTACTCTAGTTTTTTTGGAGTTAAGTCGGTATCACACGATCGCTCTTTCCCTCAACATTGATCCTCAACTCTGGTCTGGCAGCTTAGGAGGTCAACATTCATAATACTTCGGTTATCTAAATTAATTAATCATCAGTCTAGTTTCCGATACCAGTGCAAACTATCCTGGAAATGTTGCCAGAAATGTTTTGGTCATCGAATGTTGACTATAAATGCTCTCGTGTGATACCGGGTTTATAGATAGTGGATTTTTGGCCTTGTTATAATGAACCAGGTATGCCATTGCGTGTTTCTCCTCCCCTGGTGTAGTGTATTCGCTGTAAGTATAGGCGAAAAATCAAGACCTCTATCCTCTGTAACTCAAAAAGGGGTAGAACAAATGGGTTGTAACTTTCCACACTGATCGTCGAATGTTGACTATAAATGCTCTCGTGTGATACTGGCTTTTTAGAGATTAGTGTTTTTTTTTTTTTTTTTTTTTTTTTTTTTTTTTTTTTTTTCCCTATAATGAGCGTGGTACAGCATTGCGTGTTTCTCCTCCCCTGGCAGCCATGTAAGAGTTAATACAGGTTCACCTTCACTACCTGATACTTTAAGGGGGGTCACCGGCTTTTTTGTTATCTTTCTCTCCTTTTCTCTCTTTCCCTGGCTTGTATCCATTCGGCCCCGTTCAGCCAACTGGTTTAAGATGTTTATCCCCATGCAGGTGTGGATTTCTTTCTGGCCAGCGATAGCGAGCCAGCATTGTATGGAGAAATCCGGCTTCGCCGGAGACATATTTCTATCAAAATATGTACAAATTTAGCTTGCTGTCGAAACAAAAATATATATAGATCCTGGGTTCGATTCCCCGGGCAGGGAGAGGCGGATGGTCAGTCTCCTTACACCCTATGCCTCTGTTGACCTAGCAGTAAATAGGAACCTGGAGTTAGTAGACCTTTGTGATGTCCTTTTTGTGGAAGTAAACAGGTATAACATGACTATATTGTATGTAGGATAATATAACAGGTATAACATGACTATATTGTATGTAGTATAATATAACAGGTATAACATGACTATATTGTATGTAGTATAATATAACAGGTATACGCCACCAGCAAGTGATCCCTATTGTAAGCTCTCCAACTTATAGTTTATCTATCTATCTATAAAACTCTGACTGTCTATCCTACCTTGGTATTGTTTCCTTAATATTTTTCATTTACCATTATCACACACACGCACATGCACACACACACACACACACACATACGCGCACACATACATACACACACATACACACACACTCACTCTCACTCTCACTCTCACTTACATCTGTTCTACCTGGAACAAACTGTCCTCAGAGGTTGTAAGGTGTTCTTCAGTAGAATAATTTAAGAGAAGAGTAAATATTATTCTGCACATTTTGCAATGATAGTATTGCACTACGCAATTCCTCTTATAAGACCGTACCCCCGGAATGGGCCGCAAGGTATTTGAGATAATAACTATTATTTGTTAGTCCTCGTAACTCCTTGTAACTCGTCCTTCCCAGCCTTTATGTATTCAGCAGCTTTTGAGAGTTGGCCGTGGTCGACTTCTGTCTTAGCTTGCAGATTTTCAGGTTTAAGGGGAGATTTCCACCTGGAGGATTTTTTTCTGAACCTCTTTCTCCCTCATGTTTAGCCCCATTGCTTGTGAGATTTAAAGACGCTTGCCCCATTAGTTTGGCGATTTTAAGAACCTTCGCCCCATATCTGTCAATTTTAAGACCATTCGTGCCATTTAGGTGTAGATTTTTTCCTGGCGAGCGATAGCGAGCCTCTAATTTAAGGGGAACCGGCCTTCGGCCTGGACATTTTTCTACCGAAAAATGTACAAATTTATCTTGAAAGGGGGTCAAGGGGGAGTAATTCTAAGCTTGATGGAAGTCCAGGGAATCAACTAAAAACCTCCCCTTAAGGTGTGCCTCTACTTATTTATAAGGCACCCGAGTGCTTGTTTGGCCACACAGCATGACATGTTTCTTTGTCTTAACTGTACTCCTTCCTTTGTTCTTCCTTCATTCCTTCATTTTCCTTCTGTGTCCTTCCTTCATTCCTTCATTTTCCTTCCTTCCTCCATTCCTTCATTTTCCTTCCTTCCTCCATTCCTTCATTTTCCTTCCTTCGTCCTTCCTCCATTCCTTCTTCGTCCTTCCTCCATTCCTTCATTTTCCTTCCTTCGTCCATTCCTTCATTTTCCTTCCTTCGTCCTTCCTCCATTCCTTCTTCGTCCTTCCTCCATTCCTTCATTGTCCTTCCTTTCTCCATTCCTTCACTTTCCTTCCTACGTTCTTCCTACATTCCTTCCTCCATTTTCCTTCCTTCGTCCTTCCTCCATTCCTTCATTTTCCTTCCTTCGTCCTACTTCCATTCCTTCATTTTCCTTCCTTCATTCCTTCATTTTCCTTCCTGCGTTCTTCCTACATTCCTTAATTTTCCAGCCTTCGCCCTTCCTTCATTCCTTCATTTTCTTTCTGTGTCCTCACTTCAGTGCCTACCGGGTATTTCTCACATCTTGTCTTGTTTGCTCCTTCCTTTTATATTTTCTTCAATATGTCCATCTGTGCAACTCTTCAACACAAGAGTGAAACGAAACTCCCAATCTTTCTTCTATTCAACAGCTGATCTCTGGAACTCTCCCTGAATCCAGCTTTCCCTCATCCTATGACTTAAATTGCTTCAACTCCGTGTGTCCAGACATTTTGGATCATACATTCCTTGATTGTGGCCCTGTCACTTTTTCAACTCTGGAAGAGGCACTCGTTACAGGCAGTTCTGCCTTTTGTCTGCCTCACTCACATACAAAATAAAAATAAATAAACAAGCAGCGAATCGAACATGCCAAGCTATCTCGACATTTACTACGCAAAAACTACTGAAAACAAGAACACTAATCCTACTGAATATATTTAGGTTCCTAATTAAATCGAACCAGTCTTTCCTTTCGTCTTTCCCCGCTCTGCCACCCGGACTTGAAGTAGTTAAACGTGTGACCGAGTTTATAGAGCAAGTTTTAGCTAAAATTATCGATGCCTAGGGGTTGTGGTATGTGTGTTCTCTCTATCTCTCTCTCTGTGTTTATGTGTGTGTGTGTGTGTGTGAGAGAGAGAGAGAGAGAGAGAGAGAGAGAGAGAGAGAGAGAGAGAGAGAGAGAGAGAGAGAGGGGGGGGGGCATGGGTGTGTATACTTTCATTGTTTAATCACTTATCTTTACCATTCAGTGTATTTGTTATTCTGTGTGTAGTTTGTCTCTGTCTTGCGTGTTTGTCTTGGGTAAACATTAAATACCTGGATAATTTGTTTAGCTTACAACTCGTATAAGTGTTTTACGTAGTCTCAGTCAGGTTTGTTTATCATGCCTGGAAAGATTTATATATTATTGGTTTCACTGTTGTATTTAATGAGTGTATTTTTCTTGCAAAATGGAAGAGACAGATTTACAAAGATATTTCTTCTTCTTACATTATTAATAATAACTGCGGTTGCATGATATGGATTTTTTAAGTATTTTAAGCTTTTTCATAGTTGTAGGAAAATTCTAGAATATTTAATGTATTTGTAGAAGTAAATTGCCTTCAATTGAATAATATTATACGGTATGTAAAACAATATATGTATTATTTTGTAATGCCATTTTGTTACTATTATGTGTGTTTATGAATAAGGATTGATGAGAAAGGTTGAGGCACATGGAATAGGTGGGGCGTTGTTAGGATGGATTAGGTCATGGCTAATTGGTAGGAAGCAGAGAGTCAGCATAAATGGTACCAAGTCAGAATGGGGAGCAGTCAAAAGTGGTGTCCCCCAGGGATCGGTATTAGGTCCCCTGTTGTTTCTTATATACATAAATGACCTAGATTTAGGTATAACTAGTAGGATAAGTAAATTCGCAGACGATACTAAAATAGGGAGATCAATTGATTCAGATAGCGATATAGAGTGCCTCCAAAGGGATCTAGATACCTTACATGAATGGTCAGTAAATTGGCAGATGAAGTTTAACATTGACAAATGCAAGGTATTAAAGATAGGGAAGATGCAAACAAATGTTAAATATAAACTAGCTAATTTAGAATTAGAAAATTCAGACTGCGAGAAAGATCTAGGTGTGTTTGTTAGCAATGATTTGAAGCCTAGAAAACAGTGTATAAGCGTTCGTAATAAGGCAAACAGGATTCTCGGGTTCATCTCTAGGAGTGTGAGTAACAGAACTGCTGATGTTATCTTAAAACTTTACTTGTCATTAGTGAGACCCCATATGGATTATGCTGTCCAATTTTGGTGTCCTTATTACAGAATGGACATAGATTCATTGGAGAGAGTACAGCGTAGAATGACAAAAATGATCCATAATATTAGAAATCTTTCGTATGAAGAAAGGTTGAAGAAATTAGGTTTACATTCGTTAGAGAGACGCAGAGTTAGAGGGGATATGATAGAGGTGTTCAAGTGGGTTAGTGGGATTAACAAAGGGGACATGGCAAATGTACTAAAGCTCAGTGATAGCGAAAGAACTCGTACCAATGGTTTCAAATTAGATAAATTTCGTTTCAGAAAAGATATAGGCAAGTATTGGTTTGGTAACAGAGTTGTAGACGGGTGGAATGGACTACCAAGTGCTATAGTGGGATCTAAAACTGTAGGGAGCTTTAAGATAAAATTAGATAAGCATATGGACGAGAAGGGTTGGGTGTGAAGGGGGATCAGCCGGGTTGGGCCAATCAGCGCTCTGCAGACCTCCATAATCCTGCGTTAATCTCTAACCGTTTTGGTAAGATGATCCTCAGGGTATTAGAGTGTGAAGCCTATAATTGGGCTTTGTAATGAATTGGAGTTGTGTGGGACAGGGATCTGCCTTGCTTAGGCCAATCGGCTTTCTGCAGACTCCCATTTTCTTATGTTCTTATGTTCTTATGATATGTAGGCCATCATTATATTTATATAAACCTTCACCTTTTATGAATGATATAGTTTACATGTTATGGTCTATAAACACAATGAAAACTATAGTGTGTTTCTTTTTAACTGACTGTAAATCGCAAACTTCCCATCAAGTTTTTCAGTTATTTTGAAGATTTTGGAGTGAACTATGGTGTTAAGTATATAAACTTCGTCTCAATATGATGCAGAGTCATAGTATACGTTAAGTATATAAACTTCGTCTCAATATGATGCAGAGTCATAGTATACGTTAAATATATAAACTTCGTCTCAATATGATGCAGAGTCATAGTATACGTTAAATATATAAACTTCGTCTCAATATGATGCAGAGTCATAGTATACGTTTCATATGCCATTACGTACCGAGAAATAAGCTGCTAAGGTATTCATTGATCGTCAGTTGAAATAAAACAGACTATAATTATACTGAAAATAAACACCATGTGAGGAAGAGCACTTTATTGACAACTTATCGCATATAGCTTCATCAGGCCAATGCCATACACCAAAATATTTTTCCGGTCAACAATTTATTTTCGGACGGAGAAGAGGGAGTACACTTATAAGTATACTTGAGTCACACATACCAGAGTACTTCACACATGTCGCTACTGTTGTTAGTTTTATGAGGACGTCGGGTTTTTCGGGAAGAGTAACAACCTTTCATAGGATGGCTGTGTGTAATATCAAGGAGAACATCACTTGTAAATATCATAACAATTGATTAGTAAAGTAACAATATTAACAATTATATATTTAATGTCCACATTGTATATATTGTTTAATTATAGTGTAGTAGTAACATTGGTTTTACTTTTTGTAAAGCAATATACAGTATTTTGCTATTGAACACTCGTTATGGCGAATTATGTTTTTGTTTTCATTGGCTATTTTGTCTATAAGTGTTATATATACAAACTAGCAATCAATATATATACAGTATATATATATATATATATATATATATATATATATATATATATATATATACAGTATATATATAGTATATAATTATACTGTATAGATATATCCTATTATATATGAAGCAAGAAGGAACATAGCCTACAATATATTCAATATAATAAAGACCTAAAATCCTAAATATATAATTTATCTACAGCAAATATTGAACCCTACCTAAACGATAGAGAACACCAACACCTTTATCGCAATTGACTATTTTTTTAAGTATCTTGTGTAATATGGAGTAAATAAAACTGCACATTGCATTTCCTGTATCGAGGAGCTTATCTCGGCGTCATCTAAGGTGTCTAGCTTATGGTGTACAGTGGCGCTAATAAGTCATATCTCAGCTGTCACTACGTTTGGCTTGCTCTGTGCTGTATTAATGTCTGTCAGATGTTGAATAGGGTGGGTAAGTGTAGGAACATGTTGATATATCTCACTCAAAAAGAAGAAATCGTGTGTAAATTTTGCCGATACCAAATATTGATCAAAACATAATTGGTGCCGATACATCACTTATTAGGCCGACTGTTTATTATATCTAGTTTTATCGAGATATAACACCAATCAAAATGTTAATAATCATATGTAATCATGTGTTTAACCCATTGAGTACCCTTAACATTCTTTTCATTATATTTTGGTAACTATTACACGATTTTATTCAGCTTAGGAAGGACTTCTAGCAATAATAAGGCTTCAAACTATCTCAACCAACCCTTTTAACTACCACAGATCCTCCTTAAACTGCACACAATCGTCTAAATATAGATAGCATACAATATTGCACACGTCGCTGGTACTCAAAGGATTAAGGCGTACTAATAAACCTGCAGAGAAGCGTATGCGGTAGTAGAAGTTGAAGAGGGGTTTGGGATTTTTTGTTATTCCGACTATATTTTTTGTAGCGACCTTTGCGGTATTAACCTTTCGATTCACACTCATAGTTTATTATACTTATTTGGTGGTAGTGATAATATTTTGATTCACACTCATGGTTTATTATACTTATTTGGTGGTAGTGATAATATTTTGTACATATGATTGAAAGGGATATTGTAAATAGTTGTTTAGTAAATTGATTCATTTAGAGGTAGCTAGAGACATTTGATTGGTCATGGTATAATCACCTAGGTAGACCTACTTTTATTTGCGACTTCAAAACGTAACGTGTCTGAAATCTACACATTTAAGCCACATTTATTACCTCGTGTACTACTACATCATCTTTAACCCCTTCCGTACCGGCGCCGTAATTTTAACTTTATTCTGGCGATTATTAGACAACTTTATGCAGATTAAAAAGGGCCTCCAGCAATGACCAGGCTTCTAAATATCTCAATTAACCCTTGTTTCTACCAAAAATCCTCCTTAAACTGCACAAAACCGTCTAATTATAGCTAGAATATAATTTAAAAGACGTCTCCGGTACAGAAGGGGTTAAATTGTCAGTTACCTAATATTTCGAAGATTGTGTATGGCCACGGTGTTACATTGCGTCATCTGTGAGAAAAATATATGTTGGTGTATTATGTTATGTTATGTTACCTATGTTGTGCTATGCTGCTATAGTGTGTCGTCATGTTATGCTGTATTTTGTTGAGCTGAGTAAGTTTGGCTATGTTGTATTTTGTTGAGCTGAATAAGTTTGGCTATGTTGTATTTTGTTGAGCTGAGTAAGTTTGGCTATGTTGCATTTTGTTGAGCTGAGTAAGTTTGGCTATGTTGCATTTTGTTGAGCTGAGTAAGTTTGGCTATGTTGTATTTTGTTGAGCTGAGTAAGTTTGGCTATGTTGCATTTTGTTGAGCTGAGTAAGTTTGGCTATGTTGTATTTTGTTGAGCTGAGTAAGTTTGGCTATGTTGTATTTTGTTGAGCTGAATAAGTTTGGCTATGTTGTATTTTGTTAAGCTGAGTAAGTTTGGCTATGTTGTTGAGCTGAGTAAGTTTGGCTATGTTGTATTTTGTTGAGCTGAATAAGTTTGGCTATGTTGTATTTTGTTGAGCTGAGTAAGTTTGGCTATTTTGTATTTTGTTGAGCTGAATAAGTTTAGCTATGTTGTATTTTGTTGAGCTGAGTAAGTTTGGCTATGTTGTTGAGCTGAGTAAGTTTGGCTATGTTGTATTTTGTTGAGCTGAATAAGTTTGGCTATGTTGTATTTTGTTGAGCTGAGTAAGTTTGGCTATGTTGTTGAGCTGAGTAAGTTTGGCTATGTTGTATTTTGTTGAGCTGAGTAAGTTTGGCTGTGTTGTATTTTGTTGAGCTGAGTAAGTTTGGCTATGTTGTATTTTGTTGAGCTGAGTAAGTTTGGCTATGTTGTATTTTGTTGAGCTGAGTAAGTTT
>CM064497.1:840700-845700 GCA_032716605.1 Paralithodes platypus | reverse complement strand
CTCCTACTCTGCCAGTCTTCCTTCCTTTGTTACTTGGTACTGTGTTCCTCTCCTACTCTGCCAGTCTTCCTTCCTTTGTTACTTGGTACTGTGTTCCTCTCCTACTCTGCCAGTCTTCCTTCCTTTGTTACTTGGTACTGTGTTCCTCTCCTACTCTGCCAGTCTTCCTTCCTTTGTTACTTGGTACTGTGTTCCTCTCCTACTCTGCCAGTCTTCCTTCCTTTGTTACTTGGTACTGTGTTCCTCTCCTACTCTGCCAGTCTTCCTTCCTTTGTTACTTGGTACTGTGTTCCTCTCCTACTCTGCCAGTCTTCCTTCCTTTGTTACTTGGTACTGTGTTCCTCTCCTACTCTGCCAGTCTTCCTTCCTTTGCTAAGTCTTTGCTTCTTCTGTCATGTTGTTCTTTCCCTGTCTGCCTTTCCTTAGTTATCTTACTGCAATATTTAGTCTCTCTTGTGTCACTTTACCCATCATTTCTTAAGGGAGGGTGGTTGCCTCTTGAGGACCCAATTCTCCCTCGTGTTTAGCTCCATTAGTTTTGAGATGTTATGACGTTCTTTCCAATAGTTTGGCGCTTTTAAAGACCTTTCACCCTATTTTTTAGTCAATATTAGGACCTTTCGTGAAATTTAGGTGTCGCAGTAATTTTTGGAGGAAACGGCCTTGGACCGGGGACCGAATAATGTACACATTTATCTCGAAGGGGGGGGGGGGGTCTAAAGGGTGTTTTCTAATAGTTGATGGAGGTCTAGCGAGGAAACTAAAATCATAATAAATATAATAAATAAAATAAATAAATAATTATATATATATATATCCATAGCCTAAACAAACAACCATCCCCCCTTAAACAACCATCCCCCCTTAAACTCCCACTGTCACTTGTTCAGGGTATCCGTGTCTTGTGTATGTCACCCGCTGTCTTTCCTTGTCGGCTCTCGGTCTGTTTCCGTCGGTCCATTATCAGCTATATCTCTCAAGTCCACTATCCCTCCTTCTCGGTTGCTCAGTCTGACAACACCAGACTTTTTGGCTACCCCTATTAACTGTTTCTCAGTGTTATCAGTAGTAATTGTATTAAACGATATCTATAATATTATATAGTATACATGTGTAAATGGTTATGTATAACTTGTGTAAGGGTAGAGATAGCTTAAGCTACTCTCTCCTTTTGAGACTATATACTGTATATGCCTATTTTTAATGTACATTTCTCAATAACATGATTCAAATTCAAATAAAAACACTCTTACTGTCCATAAATGTAATAGTTGTCACACACACACACACCGCAATGTTGCATATCTTTCAGTCTCCTATTGCTATTGCAACAATCAGTGTTCTTCAGAACATTCTCAGTGCATACTCCCATACAGCGAGTGGGAGGCACCAACCTTTCAACACAATCCCACTTATATTCTGTCCAGCTCTCCAACTCAAAAAATTGCAAAATTTCTTCTACCCAACAAGTGAACTTTGGAACTCTCTTCCCCAGTCTGTTTTTCCCTCATCCTATGGATTAAAGTGCTTCAAACTGCCACTCTTTCAACTTTAGGGGAGACACTTGTTACAGGCAACTTTGCCTTATATCTCCTTCACTCAAAAAAAGAAAAAAAAATGCTAAATACGTTCGTCTCCAAAATAATGGCATGATTGCGAAGTTCGGTGATTATCTTACTGTAGAGTTGCGAGTGAGAGGGAAGGTCCTGGGTAAGCCTAATTAGCATACCATTAGTGTGTTTGTTGTGGTGGTTGTACACTTAATACCTGGCCTCACAGATGTAAGTAGTCTGGTACTGGTTGGGTAGGACCAATTGGTGGGTTATGCAATCCGGAGAGTGGGTAGAACAGGGTAGCGTAAGGGTCTCCAGGTTGTTAAGTTATTTCACATTGCCGCTGAATGGTTGATGGATTTGTGTTGTGCATGATAGCCCTTTATTTAGTTTAAAAACAACTAAACTAGATACACTAATATGCAATTAAATGAAATTTGATATGAATATATAGATATTTAAATTAATATAGACATGCTAAATCATTGTAATAGCGGAGACGATGACGGTCGATATCAGTCCTTATTGTGGTGGGCGTGATTTGAGTCGGCCACCTCCAGCTTTAAAAAAAAAAATATATATATATATATATATATATATATACCTGTATATACAGTATATATATACTATATACGTATATACAGTATATGTATTATATAATAATTATGATACATATATAAATAAATTAAAATGGGTTATGTGCCAGAGAATATAGTGATTTGATAAAGTTGTCTTAGCATTGCCAAACGCCTGCCACCTTTGTATCTCATAGTAATAGTATTGCTACACACAGTATTCTTAACCTTTGTAGTACATGCATATCTGTAATCTGTTGCCTGTTAACCTCTAGGGTGTGGAAGTACAATCATTGTTTCAAAGGATTTTTTCTTTCCCACCCCCGCTTTCTCTAACCCTTCATTTTTCTCTCTCCTTCTTGTTTGCATGTCGGTAAATATACAGTATATATATATATATATATATATATATATATATATATATATATATATATATATATATATGTATACAGTATATCATTAACTAAACATGAAAAATGAACTTTGGTATTTGGTTTATTTCAAATATTTCCAGGTTGTGTAAGTTTGTTTATCTGTATATTTTGCTGTCTATCTGCCCTATTGGCCTATCTATCATATACTTATCTAGTTTACATACTCTCTCTCTCTCTCTCTCTCTCTCTCTCTCTCTCTCTCTCTCTCTCTCTCTCACTATCTCTCTCTCTCTCTCTCTCTCTCTCTCTCTCTCTCTCTCTCTCTCTCTCTCTCTCTCTCTCTCTCTCTCTCCTTTCAGTGCTGTTCTAAATATTCAAATTTACAGCATACATGAATTGGGCAACCCTTCGCAGAACACCTTCTAGTTTTTCTATATCCGCCCATCGCCAAAACTGAACAAGACGTTGAAATCGAAGTCTGGCAAATTACTTCCGCAGTGCAACCCGACATTTAATAATTGAAGGACTTCCAAATCATTATATTATACTTAAGGGTTTACGAACATATCAGAAGGAGAGTGAAATTGATTGGTCGATTGCCTCACTTTAACTACGCAACCAGTAATTAAGATTGGAGGGTCAGGGTTCAGGAAAGCGAGGTTCCGTGCCGGTAATTAGAAGATAGGAGGATTATATGAATATGTGAAGGCAGACGGCATTATCATATGGATGTTTTTATACACTGGGACCTGGAATTAATCAAGGGACGTCATTAATTTGTCTGGGTGACTATTTTTTGTTGTTCGTGAGTTTCAGAATACATTTTGATCAACTTACATTGGTGTTGGCAACATTGCAATTAGTCAGGCTTATTTTTTTATTTTCATTCTGTTATCCGGTTACTCGAAATTATACATGCGCACGCACACCCACTCTCATACATATACGTGTCGCGCGCGCGTGTGTGTGTATGTGTGTGTGTGTGTGTGTGTGTGTGTGTGTGTGTGTGTGTGTACGTACACTATTCAGTATATGCTCTAGATTGGTATAGGTAGCGCCAACGAACTTGACAAAAATATCGATCCCTGACCTCTTCATAACTCGAAATGGCCTAGAGCAAACTGGCTGTAAATATCCACACCTATTACCTGGTGGACTCTTCCCAAATGGTAGGAATTTCAGCCCAATTGCTTTCATTCATTTCGAGTTATAAGAAGTTATGGGGTCCAGATTATTGTCAAGTTGGTTGGCGCTACCTATAGATATGTGAGTGCTTGTGAACATACGTGTGTTATTGTCAAGTTGGTTGGCGCTACCTATAGATATGTGAGTGCTTGTGAACATGCGTGTGTTATTGTCAAGTTGGTTGGCGCTACCTATAGATATGTGAGTGCTTGTGAACATGCGTGTGTTATTGTGTAGTTGTGATAATCGCGGGGTGTCCTTCTGTGTGTTAGTAGGATATCCAAAAACACCATAAATTGATTTAGACGAAATTTGGTCACAACCTTCATTCGAGACCTGTGTACAAGCTATTCATTTCAAATTTACAGATGACGAATCTTTCTCCATCCAACACCCTGCGCTTAAGGGGAGATTTCCACTTAAGGGATTTTTTTCTGGAACCGTTTTTCCCTCATGTTTAGCCCCATTGCTTTTGAGATTTTAAGACGTTCGCCCTAGTAGTTTTGACATTTTAAGACATTTTGCCCCATTTCTGTCAATTTTAAGACCTTCCGTGCAATTTTTTCCTGGCGAGCGATAGCGAGCCAGTAATTTAAGAGCAACCGGCCTCCGGCCGGGACATTTTTCTACCGAAAAATGTACAAATTTATCTTGAAAGGGGGTCTACGGGGTGTAATTTTAAGCTTGATGAAAACATAGGGAACAAACTAAATACCTCCCCTTAAAACATAGGGAACAAACTAAATACCTCCCCTTAATTAACATAGGGAACAAACTAAATACCTCCCCTTAATTAACATAGGGAACAAACTAAATACCTCCCCTTAAAACATAGGGAACAAACTAAATACCTCCCCTTAAAACATAGGGAACAAACTAAATACCTCCCCTTAAAACATAGGGAACAAACTAAATACCTCCCCTTAACCCCTTCAGTCACATCATAACGTTTATGCTTTAGTTACTGCTGCTGCTGCCAGACGATTTTACTTAGATTATATAGGACCCTCTAGGAATCAAGTGGTTAAAATATGTTAATTAATCTTATAACTGGGATATGTCTTCTATAAGTTAAGGGGAGGTTTCCACTTGAGGGATTTTTTTCTTGACTCCTTTCTCCCTCATGTTTAGCCCCATTGCTTTTCTAATTTTAAGGCGTTCGCCCCATTATTTTGACGATTTTAAGAACTTTCAGCCCATTTCTATCAATTTTAAGACCTTTCGTGCCATTTAGGTGTCGATTTTATCCTGGCGAGCGATAGCGAGCCTGTAATTTAAGAGGAACCGGCTTTCAGCCGGGACATTTTTCTACC
>CM064497.1:773200-833200 GCA_032716605.1 Paralithodes platypus | reverse complement strand
GTGGTGGTGTGAGGTGGGGTCGTTATGGTGGTGGTGTGAGGTGGGGGTGAGGGTGGGGGTGGGGGTGAGGGTTGGGAGGCTCCTACTTATTATGGCACTGGTGGCGGTGGTTGTATTTTAACTATGGGGGTTGTGGTAGTGGTAATGTAAAGCTGGTGGTGGAAAAAGTTAAGTTCTATATAATATATATGCGTTTAGTCAATGGTAATGAAAGTTGTTGTTGTTGTTGTTGTTGTTGTTCCCCAGGCTGTCTGGCCGAACAGCCCCAAGGTCTCGAGCAAGGCCAAGGCCATAAACGAGCGCCCCCACAAAATCCTCCCTGCTTACCACTAACAAAGCCCGGGTGACCGTAGCCACTCCAAGGCAGGGAGCTGAGGAGGGTGCGGAAATGCCCGGGAAACCAAAGCCCCACCCAAGGCCCTGTGCCCCTCAGCAATTATGAAGGGAAAGTTGAGGGGCAAGGGAAAAAATGTGACGCTTTGGCTCCCAATCTGCCAACTTCTAGGTTGGCAGTAGGGAGGTCAATCCACGGAAAAGACGCCGCCACTTGAGATCTAGAAGATATATAAGTAAAAGGAACAGTCAGAGTAAGCTATGGGTATGGCAGAGATTGCTCAGTTCTCACTCGGATAGACCAGCCCATCACCACATGACTAGAACCCAATCCTCTCAGCATCAGCTAGGAAAGGCCCTAGAAAGCCGCCTTTGGCGGGGGGATAGCTCCCCTATTTCAACTCCTTTCGGGGTTGGGCACCCGCCCTGGTAATGAAAGTACTATAATATTATCTCATCTGGAATCGGTGTAGTTCCTGTAGGCGTGTATGTCAGCTGGTTTGGTGAGGTAACATTTGCTTGTGGAAGTTGTCTTGGCCTTTATATGTGGATACGAAACACTGGTTATATAAAGTATGAATATCTTATAAAAATATGGTGCAGATCTCAAGAGGGTTTGATGTGGTCGGGATCAAAAGTCAAGAAACAATAACTTCACCATGACCTTGTTTTCCATTCGAACCTGTCCTGAGGAATTTGTATTTTGTTTTCCTTTTGCTCTTAGAGTGTCTTTGAAGCGTTTATTGTGCCCTCCTCTTGTTCTTTTACCTTCTTGCTCAGATAATACGATCTGTTTTGGCAGGCGGCTATCATCCATCCTCACCACATGAACAATTAAAGCATGGCGATATAAGTTTGTTTTACAGATGTATTACGGAGATACTTGCTATTTCAACTAGATAAAAATACTTTATACTTGGATAATTCAGTACCATTACGTATATAAATAGTCTGGTAAAGTATTAGACTGCATGTTTATAGAACCGGCCTTCGGTCGGGAAATTTTTCTACCGGAAATGTAAACAATAATCTAGAAGGGGATTTAATGGATGTGTTTTTAAGTTTGATGGAGGTCTAGGGAGGAAGCTAGAAGGGGATTTAATGGATGTGTTTTAAGTTTGATGGAGGTCTAGGGAGGAAGCTAGAAGGGGATTTAATGGATGTGATTTTAAGTTTGATGGAGGTCTAGGGAGGAAGCTAGAAGGGGATTTAATGGATGTGTTTTTAAGTTTGATGGAGGTCTAGGGAGGAAGCTAGAAGGGGATTTAATGGATGTGATTTTAAGTTTGATGGAGGTCTAGGGAGGAAGCTAGAAGGGGATTTAATGGATGTGATTTTAAGTTTGATGGAGGTCTAGGGAGGAAGCTAGAAGGGGATTTAATGGATGTGATTTTAAGTTTGATGGAGGTCTAGGGAGGAAGCTAGAAGGGGATTTAATGGATGTGTTTTTAAGTTTGATGGAGGTCTAGGGAGGAAGCTAGAAAAATAATGAATGCACGAAAAAAAAATCGACCAAAAAGTGAACCATCCCCCCTTAAGATCTGTATGTGGTGACCCAGGTTCGAATCCCGGGACGATCACATGCTTTCATTAATTTCATTGGGAGGTGTTTTGTGTTGAGAGTGGAAATGAATAAAAATATGATATGTTAAGAACGGGGTGTTACTTATATAACACGAAGCACCTGGTCTGATGAAGTAACTTGAGCTTATGGAAGTGGTCTTAAGTGGCTAGTGGCTGGTGTGAAAGGTCTTAAAATCGCCAAACTAATTAAACCAACGTCTTAAAATACTGTTATAGTAATTATATATCCTTTCAGGCCTCAGTACAGATCATCATTGAGTATAGTTCCTGTAGGCGTGTATGGTCAGGTGAAGGTATTGAGGGATAAGCCTTTACAACGCCACCTCGTATCTACATTGTAATTTTCCTATTTTTCTGAAGAGTAGAAGGGGTGTTGGAGAGAGAGAGGAAGCTGTTGGAGTGGCTTTGTTATGTGTGTTATTAGTCTGTATGTAGACCTGTCCTGCTGAAGTAAGAAGAAGAAGGTGTGGTGAAGGTGGTCTTGTTGGCTCTATGTAAGGACAGGCACCCCATCAGCAACGTATTCCGCGTGTTTTGTATATCTTCTGACTCTCTCTCTCTCTCTCTCTCTCTCTCTCTCTCTCTCTCTCTCTCTCTCTCTCTCTCTCTCTCTCTCTCTCTCTCTCTCTCTCTCTCTCTCATATCATACAACCTAGATAACGAGTATGCCAACATTCAGGTTTACCGATCAAGTATAAGTATAAGCTGTAATAAGGACAGTAGTAAACAGATATTAGTTCACGCTTTTAACACGCCAACACTTAAGACTAACTGGTGCAACGTCTCGGGGGTTATTATGATATTATTGAAGGTTTGGATTGTTGATGCCATTTTCGACCAATGTATTTTTAGTTTCCTCTTTCCTCCCCCCCCCCCCACAAATAAAATAAATTATATATATATACTGTATAATTAATATATATATATATATATATATATATATATATATATATATATATATATATATATATATATATATATATATAATTTGTTTTCTCAATGCAAATTTCAATGCTGGTATGTAGGCTACATTAAGGCAAAAAAGTCTAGTCCTGCCATGCAAATTCAATTTTATTTTATTCAATCAATATATATAATTACCCGTAAAGAAAAGGAATGGTTTTGAGAATGGGAATGTAAGTGTGTGTGTTTGCGTGTGTGTGTGTGTGTGTGTGTGTGTGTGTGTGTGTGTGTGTGTGTGTGTGTGTGTGTGTGTGTTGATGACATTTTGCTATTGTTTAACCAGAAAGAGAACATACAATATATATATACAGACATTATATAAGGCAGACCGACTACTGGGCGTGACTGAAGGGCCTAGTCCTTGGTATTTGTGACGTGAGATATTGAACTTTATCTCGTATTGCATTAAGGGGGGATGGCCGTATTTATTGGCTCATTTATGTATATTTTAAATATTTTTATAATGTCTTCCCTTGACTTCTATCAAGCTTAAAATATCACCACCTATAGACCCCCCCCCCCCCCACCCCCCTTCGAGATTAATTTGTACATATTTCGGTAGAATAATGTCCCGGTCGAAAGCCGATTTCTCCTAAAATTACCGGCTCGCTTTCGCTCGCCAGGAAAACATCGATGAAGGTCCTAAATGTGACAAAGACATTGGGTGAAAGGCCTTAAAATCGCCAAAATAATAGGTAGAACGTCTTAAAATCTGAAAAGTAATGGGGCTAAACATAAGGGAGAAGGGATGGGGGGGGGGGGGGGGGGGGCAGAAAAACGAACCATCCCCCCCATAAACACCTTGGATATATATATAGGAGAAATGTCAAAAGTATGGCTGGTATTGCCAAAGTGTCTGGAAGTGGTTAATAATGTGAATATAAGAACAAGTGGGCGACAGATATAAATGTCCTGGTGTTGAAAGTTACGGACCGTGGGCGGTATTTTTGTTTGGGGGGGATGGTGTTTTTTGAAGCTTGATAAAGGTCTACGGAGCAAACTAAAATATATATATATATATATATATATATATATATATATATATATATATATATATATTTTTTTTTTTATTTTTTTTCTTCTATGTGATTGATCTATATATATATATATATATATATATATATATATATATATATATATATATATATATTAGAAACATTTAGTGGCTCACGTGTATTTGTGATATATACTCAATATATAAATACCGGTATATATATCGACAATAAGATACAAATAATAAATATATAAATATATAAAATAACGTCCCCTTAATCGTTCCTGTTCACGACGTGTGTGTGACTTTCTTCATCTTCATCTTAACATAGTGGACTAAATGAAAACGTTGACGGGGAGATCTCCACTTGAGGATTTTTTTTTCTTGACCCCTTTCTCCCTCATGTAAAAAGCCCCATTGCTTTTGATATTATAAAACGTTTTCCCCATTAGTTTAGCGATTTAAAGAACTTTCACCCCATATTAAGACCTTTCGTGCAATTCAGGTGTCGATTTTATCCTGGCGAGCGATAGCGAGCCTGTAATTTAAGAGGAACCGGCCTTTGGCCGGGAATTTTTTCTACCGAAAAATTTACAAATTTATCTTGAAAGGGACTCAAGGGGGGGTAATTTTAAGCTTGATGGAGGTCTAGGGAACAAAGTAAATACCTCCTCTTAATGTATAGAAGATTACCGATTAGTTTGACCAGTGTGATAACTATTACACCTGAGTGTACACTAGATCAACAACGAGTAATTGCCTAGGATAAAAATAGTAGGCTTAATCAATGTTCAATTAAGGGGATAGTGGCCGGTCTTTTGGTCTATTAATTAATTTATTCATTTATGTTTTTAGTTTCCTCGCTGGACCTCTATCAAGCTTTAAAAAAACACACACCGTAGACTCCCTTTCAAGATAAATTTGTAAATTTTTCGGTAGAAAAATTTCCAGCCCGAAGGCCGATTCCTTCTAAAATTACAGAACAAAATACAAATCGACACCTAAATGGCACGACAGGTCTTAATGTTGACAAATATATGACGTGAAAGGTCCTAAAATCGCCAAACTAATGGAACAAACGTCTTACAATATAAAAACTAATATGCTAAACATGAGGGAGAAAGGGGTCCAGAAAAAGCGACTACCTCCCCCTTAATCAATTTTCAATTAAGAGAAAGCGGCGTCAATAAATACTAGTTGATAGAGGTAGAGGTGTCGATGATTGATGGTAATGACGGTAATTGTGATGAATGGCGAATGGGTTTGTGGCAGAGATGATTGTATACCAGTGTTAAACCTTTGCAACACTTTGATTCGCAATCCATCTTTCCTCCTTATTGCGACCTTGATTATTTGGGGTGTACTGGATCCTTGTAGACTGTTTTCCTTTTTCAGGATGAAGGGTTATATATTTTACTTATTGCTATAACCATCTGTTATTGTGTTTTGTATTTTGTAATTGGATGTTTTATAGTTAACAGATACTAGATCATTTCTTCTGCCACTAGTGTTGTTAAACATGTATGTTCATTTGCAATAATGGTATTGAGCAAATGTTGTACAGTTACTGTGATAATTATATACTAGCTGTATTGGAACTTATGAATGATTAACATATTAAGTACTACTATTATACAGTATACAGTATATATATATATATATATGCTCAGGCCCAATCCCCATTAAATATATGGTTTGTACAATCTCAAGTTTGACGTTGCAAGAAACAGTGGAAAACACAAAGGAGTACAAAGAATCAAAACAACAATAAGTAAACTAGTGACACAAATCCCTCTAGGCTGCACCCAAAACACTGAGGATCAAGTGTCCAGCAAACACCGGAGAGGTTTAGAGTGGGTAAAGGAAAATTGCAGAGGAGCCAAAGCACAAGCCCTGGAACTAATGTCCCCCAGGGCCAGGCGCCTGATGGAAGTATCTAGTCGAAGGGACAGATGACCACGGGTTTGTAATATAACAGTTGTATATATCTTATATAAAAGAGAGTAACGTTTTATATATATATATATATGGTTTGTACGCAATAATCCTAGATGAATTGAGAGGGGAATACAATACAGGGACAAACGCAGTCAGTCGCGGGTTTGATGCAAGATATTTGTCTAGGCGAAGTTTAAAAGAATCAACGTTGCTGCAGTGGTTTAGAGTCGGGTAAAGGAAAATGGAAAGGGAACCCTGGAACTAATGTCCGTGGCAGGATTAGGACAACTCAGATGGGGTTGAAGACAACAGTCTATAGATTCGTATGTCTGGGAAAAAGAGAGTAACGTTTTAATAATATATATATACCGTACGCAATAATCCTAGATGAATTGAGAGGGGAATACAATACAGGGCAGTTGCAGTAATGGTAGTTTGATGCGATATGTTAGGTGAAGTTTAGACTCAACGTTGCTGCAGTCTACCCACCATCGGTCATGCCCCACCCTCACACAAGGTCAGTGTGAGTTAAAAGACATGTAGATGACGATAGTTGTAGTTGTGGTAATTGTAGTACCGGCAGTTGCAGTAATGGTAGTATGGTAGCGAATGTTATAGTTAGACTCCAGGCTTCTACCCACATCGTCATGTTCAGTGAGAGAGAGAGATTGATAAAATAATATTAACATTGAAATCACACACACACACACACACACACACACACACACACACACACACACACACACACACACACACACACACACACACACACACACACACACACACACACACACACACACACACCAATATTGAGGCACGTAGGAGTTAATGGAGCGGAAATTAAGAGAGAGAGAGAGAGAGTAATGTTGGATTGAGAGGCGGGGGGGCGGCGGTCGGTGAAAATTAAGGCTCTGATGGAGACAAAATAGACAGGTGGAGGTCTGGAGTTATGGGAAGAGAGAGAGAGAGAGAGAGAGAGAGAGAGAGAGAGAGAGAGAGAGAGAGAGAGAGAGAGAGAGAGAGGTGGTGTGATAATGTGAGTTCTAATACAATGATGGATGAGAACAGATGGTAGGGTGATGTAGGAGGTGAAGGGGGGGGGGGGGGGGGGGAGAGGGAAACCGGGAGTGGAGGAAAATCAATCATAGGCCTTGTGTGTGTGTGTTGTTGTTGTTGTTGTTTTGTTTTGTTTTTACACCACCGTAGGACAAATCGTGACTATAACACTTTCGGTAGTTTATGACGGATTTTTACACTTCATACTGATTTATTTTTAGCCATTTAATTCTGGCGTATCTGTATTTCAGCCATTTAATTCTGGCGTATGTGTATTTCAGCCATTTAATTCTGGCGTATCTGTATTTCAGCCATTTAATTCTGGCGTATCTGTATTTCAGCCATTTTCTATGTCTACTGTTAAGATAAGTATGCGCTACGAGAGCCATATACTGCCGGGTCATATACACTAAGTATGCGCTACGAGAGCCATATACTGCCGGGTCATATACACGTTATATTGCGTCTCCAATATATCTTCATGGTGAACAGCTGTGCACGTGATTGTTTAAAGATTTATGTAAAGAATGAAAGTAAGTACGTAACTACTTTCATGGGTATTTAATAATTACATATGTGTATTGATTGATAAACTTAAATAGAGAGTTACATAGTTACACAGACTGCACAGACTTTGCGGTCCCTATTAGGCAGTCCGGACTTAATGCCAAAATAGAATTTGTTACAAATTGGAAGGCAAGGATAGCAAAGCAGAAGAGAGAGAGAGAGAGAGAGAGAGAGAGAGAGAGAGAGAGAGAGAGAGAGAGAGAGAGAGAGAGAGGAAGAGAGAGAGTGAGAGAGTGAGAGTGTTGTAAAACGTGAGGACCGACTGGAGTATTAAATTTCCGCTTAACATAACCTCTGACCTCCGAGCAGGATTGATGTTGTTTGTTTCTTTGGTTATCTTACACTTGACATTTAGAATTGTTTAGTTTCGCTTGTTGGTGTCCAGAATAAATAAATCAGTCAGCTTGTCGAAGATCTATTTATTTTAACTTTCACCGGACGATTTATTACGTCTGTCTATCTATCTATCTATCTATCTATCTATCTATCTATCTATCTATCTATTTATCTATCTATCTATCTACAGTATATATTCTGACACATACCATATATATTTATTTTATTTTATTTTGTTTTACGTACGGACATTTATTTTATTTAGTTTGCGAGTGTCGAGGTCACGTGGTCATTTAACCCTTTCAGTAACGTGGTCTCCCTCGTCGATTTACGATTGGGTTACGTTCCTGAAAATCCGATCCTAATTAGAAAAATCGTATAGCGAACCCTAAAATGAATGGGATAAATAGGGATGCGTTCTCGGACCAGCCAAAATCCATACCCAAACACCTAAAAACCCATACCCAAACACCTAAAAACCCATACCCAAAACCCATACCCAAACACCTAAAAACCCATACCCAAAACCCATACCCAAACACCTAAAAACCCATACCCAAATCCCATACCCAAAACCCATACCCAAACACCTAAAAACCCATACCCAAAACCCATACCCAAACACCTAAAAACCCATACCCAAAACCCATACCCAAAACCCATACCCAAACACCTAAAAACCCATACCCAAAACCCATACCCAAACACCTAAAAACCCATACCCAAAACCCATACCCAAAACCCATACCCAAACACCTAAAAACCCATACCCAAAACCCATACCCAAAACCCATACCCAAACACCTAAAAACCCATACCCAAAACCCATACCCAAACACCTAAAAACCCATACCCAAAACCCATACCCAAACACCTAAAAACCCATACCCAAAACCCATACCCAAAACCCATACCCAAACACCTAAAAACCCATACCCAAAACCCATACCCAAACACCTAAAAACCCATACCCAAAACCCATACCCAAACACCTAAAAACCCATACCCAAAACCCATACCCAAAACCCATACCCAAAACCCATACCCAAACACCTAAAAACCCATACCGAAAACCCATACCCAAGCACCTAAAACCAAATAGTAATATCATACATTGGGGCATCGGGTGGTAAGGGAGACCTGTTACACTACTTCTTCTGTATTTCTAAAGTTAACATTCAGTTCCTTATACATTCAGTTCCTTATACATTCAGTTCCTTATACATTCAGTTCCTTATACATTGTTCATTATGGAATTAACAAGACCCATCCCACATGTTTCTGACCAACCCCGACCAAAGGATGCAGGAGTGTTGCTAATACGGACTGCAGGTTGCCTCACCTTGCACACACATTATGATACACAGTTACACACTGCTTACGGGAACTTGGCTCTGATATTCTTCACACTTCATCCCGAAAACCCTAGTGCAAGATATATCACAGAATTTGAGCCAAGTGTAACTGGTAACCCCTTCAGCACGATGACGCCTTTTTACCTCTGATTTTGGCTAATAGCAGACGATATTATGCAGTTTAAGATGAGGTATTTAGTTTGTTCCCTAGACCTCCATCAAGCTTAAAATTACACCCCCTTGAGTCCCTTTCAAGATAAATTTGTACATTTTTCGGTAGAAAAATGTCCCGGCCAAAGGCCGGTTCCCCTTAAATTACAGGCTCGCTATCGCTCGCCAGGATAAAATCGACACCTGAATGGCACGAAAGGTCTTAATATGGGGTGAAAGTTCTTAAAATTGCTAAACTAATGGGGAAAACGTTTTATAATATCAAAAGCAATGGGGCTAAACATGAGGGGGAAAGGAGTCAAGAAAACAATTCCTCAAGTGGAGATCTCCCCTTAAGAAGGACATTTGTTATTCAGACGGTTTATTGAGAGTGTATTGCCTCCTTTTGAGTCCTAGAGGTAAATTATATACTGAAGAAAATCGTAAAATGGTAACCAGAAAATGATGAAAATTACGTCATCGTGCTGAAGGGGTTAAAACGATAATGTGCAATAGTCCTATGCTGTAGTACCAAGCTACATAGTCATGATTCTACACATTATATTGTCAGCACATATTTATATTTACAGTAGTCGTATTGTTGACAAGGTTTCCGTCAACATACTTGCGATGACATCAACATAATTTAGCTCTAAGTTTTACATTTACAAAGATTAATGCAGTGTTAAATAATTGGAAAATATTGCCAATAATCGTGTTTATTTGTGCCCTGCTAATTAGTTACTGAAAACAAAGTTATGTTATACGGTACTATCGGAATTTTCATCATGTTGTGTACACTTGTATAACGGAATATATTATATAGTGGGACGCGGGGAAGATTGGAGTGTTAAGGGGAGGTTTTTAGTTTGTTCCCTAGTCCTCCATCAAGCTTAAAAGTACACCCCCTAGACCCCCTTTCAAGATGTATTTGTAAATTTTTCGGTAGAAAATGTTTCCGTCCGAAGGCCGGTTCCTCTTAAATAACAGGCTCGCTATCGCTCGCCAGGTAATAATCGACACCTAAATGGCACGAAAGGTCATACAAATTACAGGAATGGGGCGAAAGTTCTTAAAATCGCCAAACTAATGGGGCAATTGGGGCTAAACATGAGGGAGTAAAGGGTCCAGAAAAAAATCCCTCGAGTGGAAATCTCCCCTTAAAAGACCCGTTGGGGAGAACAAAGGCCGAGCGGGTGAAACGAGTGAGGTGCAAGAAACAAAAGAATGCAAGGAAACTAACATGAACGAATAGGGGAAGAATGAAAAATAAATGGGAATACCAGGAATTAGGGGAAGAATAGGGGAAGAATAGGGGAAGAATAGGGGAAGAATAGGGGAAGAATAGGGGAAGAATGAAAAATAAATGGGAATACCTGGAATTAGAAAGAAAATGGAAACAATTAGGAAAGGATAACAATATATGGTTCCTCCTAAAATTACAGGCTCGCTATAGCTCGCCAGGACAAAATCGACACCTAAATGGCACGAAAGGTCCTAATATTGACAAAGAAATGTGGTGAAAGGTCTTAGAATCGCCAAAATAATAGGGCGAACGTCATCTGATTTCAAAACAAATGGCGCTAAGCATGAGGGTGAAGGGGGTTTAGAAAATACAAAAAAACATTGAAGCTGGAAATATGTGGGTGAAATACATGGAAGAGCTTGATTAACCCTTTCAATACCGGCGACGTATTTCTTATTTTGTCCTAGCTACATTTAGGCGATTTTATGCAGCTTGGGAAGGATCTGTGGTGGTTAAAAGGGTAAATTAAGATCGTTCGAAGCCGTAACATCGTGAAAAGCCCATCCAAAACTGAAAACAATCTTCTAAAAGTAACCAGAGTATAATGATAAGGACGTCACCGGTACTGAAAGGGTTAACGGGAGGTTTGTGTGGGGGGGGGGGGGTTTCTGGACGCCCCTTCTCTCTTATGTTTACCCTCATTTGTTTTGAGACTTTAAGATGTTCGTCCCATTAGTTTGGCGATTGTAATACTTTTCTCCCCATTTCATTGTCAATATTAAGACCTTTCGCACCATTCAGGTGTCGATTTTTTCGTGGCGAGCGAAATCGAGCCTGTAATTTAGGAAGAATCTTTGGGAATCAAGAGAATGCATTTGGCTACAGAAAAAATAAATTTATCTCTTGTGTGTTTTTTGTTTCTATACATGTTTTTGTTTTACGGCTTGACAGAGGTCTAGGTTGCAAACTAGCTCCCCCCCCCCCCCTTCCCCCCTCCCCCTCCCTTCCCTTAAAGGGAGGTGAGATATGAGGGTGGCTGAACACAAAAACTGGAAATAAAAGGGTGTGTGATAAAGGAGGGGATGAGAGGGACGGGAATCTGGTGTATCTTATCAAACCCAATTCTGACCAGTCTCACATAGGGCTACGTGTATCAGTCAACCTTTTCTAACTCAACCTAACCTAAATTAACCCAACTTTATCTATCCCTACCTAACCTAACCCAACATTTTCTAACCTAACCTAACTTAAACTAACCCAACCTTTTCTAACCTAACTTAATCTAACCTAACCCAACCTAAGCTAACCCAACCTTTTCTAACCTGACTTAACCCAACCCAACCTTTTCTAACCTAACCTAACCCGAACCAACCATTTCTAACCTAACCTAACCTTTTCTAACCTAACCCAACCTTTTCTAACCCAACCTCGTCTAACTTAACCTAACCGGAACCAACTTTTTCTAACCTAACCCAACCTTTTCTAACCCAACCCAACCTTTGTGTGTGTGTGTGTGTGTGTGTGTGTGTGGGTGTGTGTGTGTATGTGCGTGTGGAAGGGAGTTACCTGGAAGGACCAAAGGTGGGTGAGAACTTTAAATGTCAGGTGTTTGATTAGAACGGTATCCCCTTAAAGATCATCCCTCCCACATACTGTACGTACCTTCCCCTGCATCACCATCACGTTCTGTTCCCTAGCCATCATCAGCTGTTTTTTCTGCACCTTGTATCCTCCTTCTCTATTTATATCTCCACCTCTCCTCTCCGCTCTTTGCTTCTCCACCATCCCTTCTCCATCATCCCTTCTCCACCATCCCTTCCACTCCCCTTTTCCCTAACTCCTTGCTTTGTTTTGGATTTTCTTTTCCCTCATACTCGAACGTTTGTCTTTGTATTTCCCCTCTTTCCCCTTTTCTTCTACATATCTTATTTCTTATCCAGCCTCCTTAATTTGCTTCTCCGCGTCTTCCCTCCACTCTTAATTTCCCACCTCTTCTTTTGTTTGTCATCCACTTCTTTTGTTTTCATCCACTTTTGTTTGTCATCCAGTTCTTTTGTATTTTCATTCACTTTTGTTTGTCAGCCACCTCTTTTGTTTTCATCCACTTTTGTTTGTCATCCACTTTTATTTTCACCCACTTCTGTTTTTTCCACTTTGTTTTTCATCCACTTCTTATGTTTCACTTCTTTTGTTTGTCATCCACTTCTATTGTTTTCATCCACTGTTTTTTCATCCACTCCTTATGTTCTCCCTCCACGTCTTTTGTTCCCCTTCCTCGTCTTTTGTTCCCCTTCCATTTATTTTGTTCCCCCTCCATTTATTTTATTTTTCCTCCACTCGTTTTGTTCCCTCTCCACTTCATTTTGTTGTTTTCCTCCACTTTTGTTTTCCTTCCACTTCTTTTGTTACCCCTATAATTATTTTGTTTTTAATAATCTTATTTTGTTCTTTCCTCTGCTTGTATTATTTTGTTCTTTCCTCTGCTTGTATTATTTTGTTCTTTCCTCTGCTTGTATTATTTTGTTCTTTCCTCTGCTTGTATTATTTTGTTCTTTCCTCTGCTTGTATTATTTTGTTCTTTCCTCTGCTTGTATTATTTTGTTCTTTCCTCTGCTTGTATTATTTTGTTCTTTCCTCTGCTTGTATTATTTTGTTCTTTCCTCTGCTTGTATTATTTTGTTCTTTCCTCTGCTTGTATTATTTTGTTCTTTCCTCTGCTTGTATTATTTTGTTCTTTCCTCTGCTTGTATTATTTTGTTCTTTCCTCTGCTTGTATTATTTTGTTCTTTCCTCTGCTTGTATTATTTTGTTCTTTCCTCTGCTTGTATTATTTTGTTCTTTCCTCTGCTTGTATTATTTTGGTCTTTCCTCTGCTTGTATTATTTTGTTCTTTCCTCTGCTTGTATTATTTTGTTCTTTCCTCTGCTTGTATTATTTTGTTCTTTCCTCTGCTTGTATTATTTTGTTCTTTCCTCTGCTTGTATTATTTTGTTCTTTCCTCTGCTTGTATTATTTGTCTTTCCTCTGCTTGTATTATTTTGTTCTCTCCTCTGCTTGTATTATTTTGTTCTTTCCTCTGCTTGTATTATTTTGTTCTTTCCTCTGCTTGTATTATTTTGTTCTTTCCTCTGCTTGTATTATTTTGGTCTTTCCTCTGCTTGTATTATTTTGTTCTTTCCTCTGCTTGTATTATTTTGTTCTTTCCTCTGCTTGTATTATTTTGTCGCTACTTATTTTGTTTTCTCGCCACTCGTTTTTACCCCTTCACTTCAATTTATCCCTTCATTTCTCTTGTTTTCGCGCCACTTCTTTTGTTTTCCCTCCATTTCTTTTGAAGAACGAAACGGGAAAGAACAGTAAAACAAGAACACTACCAGAAGAAGGAAGAGGCGAATAAAAACAATAAAAACGGAAGAGAGAGAGGAATGGGAGAAGGAGAATGAAAAGGATAGAAAATGAAGAAGGTAGCAGAAGAGAGACAACCTCCTATTTTCTTCCCCTCACCCCTCTTTCTTCGCCAACTTCCTCCTCCCTTCCCGCCCTACACCCCCTCCTTTCCCCCCCCCCCTCCCCCTACATCCTCCTCCCTCCCCCCCCCCTACATCCCCCTCCCTTCACACCCTACACCCCTTCCCTTCCCCCCTCCCTTCCCACCCTACACTCCTTCCTTCCTTTCCCACACCCTGCCCCCTCCCTCCCCCCCCCTAGATCCACCTTTCCCTCTTCCCCTATCCCCTGACCTCGCTCTCTCTCTCCCTATAGTAATAATGTCCCCCAGCCTCCCCCTTCACTTCTATGACCACCTACCCACTCCTCCTTCACCTATATCATTAACACTATCTGCTGCCACATTTTCAGGGTTACATAATATATATACATATATGTATAACTATATATATTGTTCTATTCTATACATACATACATACCTCATCTTCCTACAAGGGATTTGTGGAATCAGTTTAGCGAAATGTGAAATTTACATAAGTTGTTTGTTTCAAATAATGCAACACATTTTCTTTGGTTCACTCAGCATCTATAATTAGTGTGTGAGATCATTACATTTATTTCTGTCCCTGCATTAATCTGCTAGTCTTGACAACAGTTTAATAAATATCGATATTCTTGCACTATATATATTTATCCAGTTTACCTGAAAGCATAAGTAATATACAGTATATATATATATATATATATATATATATATATATATATATATATATATATATATATATTGAATAGGATGCGAGTGTGTTCCCTTGTTAACCCTTTGGCCATTTAACCATCCCTTTGCCTCTTTTCCCCCAAACATCGTCTTCGCATGTTTATATATTTATTTTAAATATTTTGTTCACTATTATTCAAAATTTTATTATTCAACATTGCATGACTGTTTCTCTCTATAGCGTTGTTTTGATTTATTTCTCATATTGTGTACGATAATTTAAGAATATTTTATTTTATCTGGTTCACCTTCCAACAGGACCTGCCTCACCATTACCTAATACCCCTCTCTCTCTCTCTCTCTCTCTCTCTCTCTCTCTCTCTCTCTCTCTCTCTCTCTCTCTCTCTCTCTCTCTCTCTCTCTCTCCTGGTTCTGCTTACATATTATTTTCTCTTATTTTTCCATTCTTCTTCTTCTTCTTCTTCTCCATACCTCCCCTATTTTTTCCTTCAAACCCCCCCCCCCCTCCTTTTTTTATCCCCCTCCATCCCCTCGTTTCCTTTTCAGCGATCTGGTTGTCCTTCGCGCTCCCACGTAATACACACTTAATGGCTGAGAGAGAGAGAGAGAGAGAGAGAGAGAGAGAGAGAGAGAGAGAGAGAGAGAGAGAGAGACAGAGACTGACAAAGAGAGAGAGACAGAGAGACAGAGAGTGAGAGTAAGAGGGGGGAGAAGTAACGAAGGGTATGAGTGGACAGATTTACAACAGCTTAGAGAGAGAGAGGGAGAGAGAGAGGATACTGAACAAATGGGATTCGGAAAAAAATTTGGATATGGAAGAAAATGGAATACTGAAGAAAATTGGATACGGAAAGAAATGGGATGCAAAAGAAAATGGGATACTGAAGAAAATGGGATATGAAAGAAAATGGGATACAAAAAGAAAATGGGATACTGAAGAAAATGGAATACAGAAGAAAACGGGATACAAAAGAAATTGGGATACTGAAGAAAATGTGATGCGGAAGAAAATGGGACACCAACGTAATTATAGGGTATAGGGAACTGGGAGGAAGGCCTGGGGGGTAGGGGGTGGAGGGTGTTATACGTAATCTTGTATAAGTACATTTAACCCCAATCTTTATATCGCAGCCAGCATGTTGCTAACCAGAAGTTAGGTGTTTCATTGTGCACTGTTGTATTCCCGTGTGCAATATAGAACAACTAGAGGTAACTAAACTAGTATGTATGTATGTATGTATGTATGTACTCAAGCATATACCCTATAGCATGGGGTGGCCGTCTCGAGACAGAGCCTGAACAGAAACAACATTTAAAGTTCTAATAATAACTAGCTTATTTATTATTTCTATCCCAATATTTCTCCCTCAGCACCCAAGCTACCCATGAGCAGAACACCGTAAACTGAACTGAACTGAAGTATGCAATATGTGAGGTATACTGTAAAGACGTTTGTGTTGTCTCCCCACATACGGCTATGGGTGTATACAGAAGTTATGTGAAGGGGTAGGGGAAGGGTTACGGTGTAGGCTGTAATTGAATGTTGAGTTATATATATATATATATATATAGTGGTTCTGAGAGGGGAGAGAGAGTGTGTGTGTGTGTGTGTGAGTGAGAGAAAGAGTGAGAGTGAGAGAGAGGGTTACATAGAGTTACATGGATACACAGACTGCACAGACCTTGCAGCCTCTACTAGGCAGTCCGGATAGTAAAGCAGAGGGAAGAGAGAAAGAGAGGGGGGGGGGGGGAGGGGGGTGTAGATAAATAGGTATAAGTGGGTAAGTAGGTAGGTGGGATCTAGTTATCTTATGGTTGGTATAGGACCATTTAACCTCAGTTTTATAGCGTGATAAAAGTGTGTGTGTGAGTGTGTGTTTGTGTGTGTGTGTTGCTAGTGTGAGTGTCTGTGTGTTACTAGTGTGTGCGTGTGTGTGTGTTACTAGAATGTGCTTGTGTGTGTTCCTAGTGTGTGTGTGTGTTGCTAGTGTGAGTGTCTGTGTGTTACTAGTGTGTGCGTGTGTGTGTGTGTTACTAGAGTGTGCTTGTGTGTGTGTTACTAGTGTGTGTGTGTGTGTTACTAGTGTGTGTGTGTGTGTTACTAGTGTGTGTGTGTGTACTAATGACCCTCGCGTAAAAGTGTGTAAGCAAAGGATAAGGAGGTCGAATATCTACTACAGCGAAGGTCACAATACCTCCATTACCCTCCCCCTTCCCCCATCCTATTCTTCCACGTATAATAGGTTACATCCCAGCCACTGAGCGAGATGACCCCTTTCTTCATCATATTCTGCCTAATATTGGAAGATATTATGTTTTAAAAGGGTGAAGCGCGTTCTCGTGTACTGAAGGAGTTAAGTGAGAAAGACATGCCGATATGTTTTCTTGTCATTGGATAGGAACGATCAACTGGGTAGGGTCTATTCTTGTTTTGGTCTACTTGCTTAGCTATTTAATTATTATTTAGTTTCCTCGCTAGACCTCCATCAAGCTTTAGTAAACACCCCCAAGACCCTCCTTCAAGTAAGCAAGTGAGAGCTAGTGTGATACATGCCTTCCGTAGCTGTTTGTGTGGTAGGTGATTTGTTTATGTGGTAGGTGATTTGTGTTACATGTTGGGTGGTTATTATTTCATTGTAAGTAGTTTATTGTAATGTAGGTGTGTTGTTATGTGTAGTTGTGGTTTAACCCTTTCAGCACCATGATGCCTTTTTACCTTTGATTCTGGCTATAATAAGACGATGTTATGCAGTTTAAGAAGGACTTATGTTACTAAGAGGGTTTATTGAGATCTTATTTCACCCATTTGAGTCGTATAGGTACAGTAGGTGACAAATTAAAGACAGTCGTCCAATGGTAACCAAAATATGATGATAAATACGTAATGGTGGTGAAGGGGTTAACAGTGGTTATCTGTGGCTCTGTATTCTCCTTGGCAACTAGGTACTTCCCATACATGTGTTTGTATCTAATTGGTGAATGTGGCCTGTATATGCTTCTTCATTTGCCTCGAGTATTATTTTGTACTGTAAGGGCTGCATTCCATAGACGGTCATTTAGGATTTCACTTCAAGGCTTGTGTGTGTGTGTGTGTGTGTGTGTGTGTGTGTGAGTGTGTGTGTGTGTGTGTGTGTGTACTTACTCTAGTTGTACTTACTCTAGTTGTATTGCGGGAGTGAGCATGCTCGTTATTTCCCGCCTCCTATATGTGTAGGTGTTATATGTATCGTTGGAATGGCTGTGGATGTGTGTGTAGTCTGTATTTTTAGCCAATTGGCGACATCGGAAACGAAGGCTTAGGGTGGATCTGTATGGTACCATTCTCACTATAGACGGTACCGTCTCGCCCGAAGGCTTAGGTAGCCATCAGCTTAGGTGAACCATATGATACCCATCTCGCCTTGCACCATTTTTGCCAACCCCAGATGGGACGTCACAACGTCGTCCACTTATTCCAGGTACCTATTTACAGCTAGGTGAACTGAGGCTAACACATGAAAGGAGACAAGCCCAATTTGTCTCCGCCCGGCCGGGGGATTGAACCCCCGACCCCTCGTGTGTGAGACGAGAGCGCTACCTACTAGGCTACGGGCTGTGTGTGTGTGTGTGTGTGTGTGTGTGTGTGTGTGTGTGTGTGTGTGTGTGTCCCCCCTACCCCCACCTCCTTTCTCTCTCTCTCTCTTCTTGTCTATCCTTTCCTTCAACTTTCCTTTTCTATCGAGTATGCCATCTCTACTAGTATTAAATCCTGACCACCTCGTTTGGATCGTAAGGTCTGTGTGGCGAATGTATCTATGTAAATCTATGTAAATATATATCTCTCAAACACACTCACACACATACACTCTCACACACACATAAAAACACTCACACTTTCTCACAGCCCACCTCCCTATCATCACACCAGCTCTGTCCATTCCTCTCCCTCTCTTCCACACCTCCGTTAATCCTCAAGCCCACCCCTATATCTTTTTGTTCCAGGCCTTATCACAGAGGATGCAGTTATGCCCTCATAATAACCACCCCGGCATGACCTTGTGAGAGAGAGAGAGAGAGAGAGAGAGAGAGAGAGAGAGAGAGAGAGAGAGAGAGAGAGAGAGAGAGAGAGAGAGAGAGAGGAGAGAGATGAGAGAGATAGAGGAGAGAGAGAGAGAGAGAGAGAGAGCTACATAGAGCTACATAGATACACAGACCACACAGACCTCAAGGTCCTTACTAGGCAGTCTGGCCTTACAAACTATAATATGCATATATGCATATACACACATACACACACACACATACATACATATACATATATATATACATATATATACACATACATATACACATACATACATACACACATATATATACAGTATATATACATACTGTACAGTGCACACACATACATATACATACATTTTTTTTTTTTTTTTTTTTTCCATTCATATCACCCCAGCCCTCTGCAGATAGAGGTCAAGCCTTCCCTTGAAGGCGTTTATTGTGTCGCTCTCCACCACTCTCGCTGGTAGTTTATTCCACTCTGTCGCCACACTGTAGGTGAAGAAACTCTTTGTGACATCTAGGTTTGCCTTTTTGGTTTTTAATTTCATTCCATTTCCGCGAGTTTGATTAGTATTGTTTAATGTGAATAGTGCATTTACATCGACTTTGTCGAAACCTTTTAGTATCTTAAAGCACTCAATAAGCTGACCCCTCAACCTCCTCTTTTTTAATGAGAACAGGTTCAATCGTTTAAGTCTTTCTTCATATGGTTTATTTCTTAATGAGGGTATCATCTTCGTCGCTCTACGCTGTACTGACTCGAGTCTTACAATGTCCTTGATCAGATAAGGTGACCAGAACTGCACACCATATTCAAGGTGGGGCCTCACCATACTTTTGAACAGTGGCACTATTACGTTTTCATGTTTATATGTAAATTTTCGTTTAATAAAGCCCAATGCTATGTTTGCCTTATTTGCAGCTGCTATACATTGGTCGGAAGTTTTTAGGTTTTCAGATATTAGTACCCCTAGGTCTTTTACTACCGTTGCGGTTTTTATTTGTTTGCCATTCATTTCGTATTTGTATTTCATATTTCTGCTACCAACCTGCAGCACCTGACATTTATCGACATTGAAGGGCATCTGCCATTTTTTCGACCACTCCGATATCTTGTTTAAATCAGATTGCAACGCATTTCTATCATCTTCGTTCAGGACTGTATTTCCTATTTTTGTATCGTCGGCGAATTTGGAAATGGTGTTGTTTACCCCTACATCGATATCGTTAATGTAAATGAGAAACAGGACCGGTCCAAGGACTGAACCCTGTGGAACTCCACTAGTGACAGGCTCCCACTCCGATTCCACTCCATTATCACCACTCTCTGTCTTCTGTCCGTAAGCCAATTTTTTATCCAAGAATGAATTTCACCTTTGATACCTATCCTCTCCAGTTTAGCCAATAGTTTTCGGTGAGGCACCTTGTCGAAAGCTTTTTGAAAGTCCAAGAAGATTATATCTAGTGATTTCGTCATGTCGTTATTGTGAATAGTTTGTTATAAAATTCAATCAAATTTGTTAAGCATGACTTATTTGATCTAAAGCCGTGTTGACTATTTTTGATTAGGTTGTTTGATTCGAGGTAATCTACAATCTTATCTCTAATGATTTTTTCCATGATTTTTCCTACAATTGAAGTTAGGCTAATTGGTCTGTAATTACTCGCTTTGGCCTTGCTACCCTTCTTGTATATCGGCGTAATGTTCGCATCTTTCCAATCACTCGGTACAATCCCCTGTAGTAGTGATAAGTTAAATAGTTGTGTCAGGGGTTTTGCTATTTCGTCCTTGACATTCTTAATTATTTTCGGGTGGAGCATGTCGGGTCCCGGGGTCTTATTTACATTTAAATTACTCAATTTGCTTTGTACTTCGGTAACACTGATGGTGAAATCTCCTATCTCATGAGTTGAGGTGTTATTTTCAAGGGTATGATCGATAATTTCTTCTGTGAAAACTGAGCCAAAATATTTGTTGAGCAGATTTGCCGTGTTTGTGTCGCCTGTTATTGTCTGGCCATCTTCTATTAGCGGTCCGATTCCGCTTTTGATCTGTTTATTTTTGTTTACGTAACTGTAGAATTTTTTGGGGTTTGTGGCACTTTCTCTGGCAATAGTCATTTCGTAATTTTGTTTGTTCGCCCTAATTATTTTTTTCACTTCCCTTCTACTATTTTTGTACAAGTTTTTAATTACTTCAGTGTTTGTGTTATTTTTTACAAGTTTGTGGAGTTGGTTCCTTTTCCTTATTGCCTTGCCAATGTCTCTACTGTACCAAGGGGGCATACTTGATTTCGTACTACGTTTTGGTTTCATGGGTACAAATTGTTTATGCGCTTCTGTAATTGTAGACTTAAAATGTCCCATAGTTCATTTACTTCGTTTATATTTATGAGGTTTGAGTGTATGTTTGATAGCGATTCCTTAAGTCCGTCATAATTTGCGTTTTTGAAGTCCGAAACCATTCCTGTTGTTTTTACTGAGGAATATTTGCTTATAACGTTGATTCTTAAGATTTTATGATCGGACGTTGCCAGATGTTCACCTACATCCAGGTTTGATAATAAATTTTCTTGGGTAGTGATTACGAGGTCTAGTATATTCCTGTCTCGCGTCGGCTGTTTTACGTGTTGAGTCAAAAAATTGTCCTGGATGAAGCTTGTCATTAGGCGTGACTCAGCATTTTTTCCGGTCGTGGTATTCCAGTCAATTAGGGGGAGGTTATAGTCACCTAGTAAAACTGTTTCGTCGGAATTAAGGGTTTTCTCTAGTATTTCATAAAAAATTGTATCATCGGCAACAGTTAGTCTCGGTGGTCGGTACGCTGTAGTGATATTTAAGTTCATGTTTTTTGTATTTATTTTGACGCACACTATTTCTGCATTACTTTCGGGGAGAGTCACCTCGACTGGGTTTAAGTAGGTTGCAACGTACATTGCAACCCCCCCTCTTTGTTTTCCATTGTTACGGTCTTTATGACAAAATTTATATGGCTCTATGTGATATTCATGAAGTAGATCTTTATTTTTAAGGTTCAGATGTGTTTCCGTTATACAAATAACGTCAACTTTCTCATTTAATAACAGACATTTGAGTTCGTCTATTTTGTTTCTTATTGAGCAGGCATTTATGGATATTATTTTTATATCATTTCTCTCAGCATGCGCTGGATTTGTTTTTCTTATTGGTGAGGATGGGTTTGGGGTTATGACTTGAAGCCGCGGCGGGTTGTCAAATTCATTCAGTTGGTTGGGTTGGCTTGGATGGGGTTGGGTGGGGTTGTTTAGTTTGTTTTGTGGTTCAGGTAGGTAAGTTTTCGCAACTTGTGGGCCATTGGGGTTGACGGTTTCCTTTAAATGGTTGTGATGGACTTCTAAGGGTTGGGTGGGGTTATTTATTTCTCTTAACTGTGCGGGTGGAGTTTGATTGGGTTGGGTTGTGGGAGGGTTTTTTCCGGGGGTAGCGATATCAATACTCAGAGGAGTCTATTAGCATAGTTATTTCTCGGTCCTGACTGGCGTTGTTTTCGTGTGCAATGTAGGTTGCTTGATTTAGGGTGTCACTCATGCGCTGAACGCCTTTTTCTGATAAATGAATGCCATCTCCGCTGTACAGGGACGAGTTCCCTACAAAGGTGGTCCAATTGTCCACATACAGTACCTTCTCTTGTTCGCACATGACCTTGACTGCGTTGTTAATTTCTATGGCTCTATTTTGTCCGTATGAGCTTGTTTTAATCCGGGGTATGACGCCGCTTACCACACATTTCGTGGTCTTCCTTTTCATGACTTTAATTAGGTTCTCAAAATCTTTCTCTATGGTCTTAATTGGGGCCTTACCTCCGTCAAAGCAGTCATTTGAGCCAACATTGACGACTACACAGGTGCCCTCTGGTATGGCGGAGTTAGTTATGTCTTTCAGGATATGTTCGACTTTACCGCCTGGAATGACCTTTACTGACCTTTTTCCTCTGTTCTTGGTGGCAAAGGCAGCTCCTTGACCTCGCATGAGACTGTCACCATATACTAGGGTGAGTTTCTCCTTCCCGCTGACTCCGTGATTTGATGGTTTCGTTGTTTTCCTGTCAGGAGTTTTCTTGCCTTTCGAGCTTGCTTTCACGTGGTCAGTTACCTCGTGTGCAAATCTGTTTTTGATGGGGTTACCTGGTGTCGCTTTTCCATTTCCATTCCCATTCACGTGGTCAGTTACCTCGTGTTCGTTGTTTTCGGCGAGAACAGCAAATCTGTTTTTGATAGGGATACCTGGTGTCGCTTTCCCATTCCCTTGGGATTTGTTCTTGTTACGCCTGTTGACTACTGTCTGATATAGATCATTGGATGGGTTTTCTTTTTGAAGATATTTAACAACATCGACTTGCTTACTCTCTATGTCCTTTACTCGCTCTTTTAGTGAGAAATTTTGATGCGAAAGTACACCTACAGTCTCCTTTAGTGTGAGATTATCTCGCTTCAGTTCGTCAACCTGTGCCTTGTGTGCTTCTAATGTGCACTCCAAGAGCAAAAAGTTTTCACCAGTTAAACACATAAAACACTTGGCATTTGGATACCCATGACGCGGATACCATTCCTTGTAGTAGTTCTTGTTACAGGAGGGGCATTTAATTCTGATCGGTGCCATGATTTGGGGTTAGTGAGGGAGAATTTGCAAAAACGAAAGGTACAAAATGTTGGAGTGGTCACTTCCCTTAAAAGTTGTTCCGATGTTGATGATGCAGGTTGCAAGGTGTTGGTGGGGGTTGAGGATAGTGTCTGTTACGTCGGCACTTTAGAAATAAATTTGGGACGGGTTTTGGGGGTGGGGGGGGATGGTCCTATGGCCCTTATTTTATACCCCTATTTCCCCTCATAAACCGGGGTTTGAAGGGGGGGGGGGGGGGGCCGGTGGTACTTGTTGACACTTGGCGGTAGCTCCGGAAGCGGTGCAGCCCGGGGGGGGGGGGGGGGGGGGGACGAACTAGGGATGAGAGGAAAAGAAAGAAAGAAAGAGTGGGGGGGGGGAAATTTATTGGGATGAGAGGAAAAGAGAAAGAGAGAGAGAGAGAGGGGAGGGGTGAGAATGAGAGAGAACGAAAGGGAGAGAGATGGAGGGAGAGAGAGAGATATATATATATATTAGCGAGAGAGAGAGAGAGAGAGATATGAGCGAGAGAGAGAGATGGAGAGATATGAACGAGAGAGAGAGAGAGAGAGAGAAAAGGGCGGGGGTGAGAGTGAGAAAATGGAAGTGAGAGAATGAGAGAGAGAGAACGAAAGGGAGAGAGAGAGAGAGAGAGGATTAGTTTATGAGGAGCTGTATTCACCCTGGTGGGGCACTCCTCGTAAACGGAAGTCGTTGGAGGGGAGAGAGGCGGGGGGGGGGGGGGGGGGAGTTGGGAAGAGAGAGAGAGAATTAGTTTATTGGGGGCTGTATTCACCCGGGTGGGGCACTCCTCGTAAAGCGGATGTTGTTGTCGGGGTGGCGGTGCCTTTTGTTGGGGGGGAGTTGGGAGGAGAGGGCAAGAGAGAGAGTGATAGAGTGAGAGGGAGTTATTGAAAAACTAGGAATTACAATGGATAGGCAGCTGGGAGATGGTGTGGGACTAATCAAAGGAGGTATTTAGACAAGGAGGAGATATTTAAGCTTATAGAGGGATTTTTCTATAGCTTGAGTGTGGCAGACCAAGATTTATGCAAGAAGGATTTAAATAATGGGATGTGGGGATTGTAATTCGGGATGTTCTATATAGTGAGAGTTAGTGAGAGAGACAAGTATGTATATAAGAGAGATTTATATGGAAAAATAGGTTAGGTAGTTTATAAGGGATATTGGTAAAACTAAGTTACAAGATACTGGTGAGGGCAGAGGGGAAAGGCAGCATGCACGGTGTGGTGGGGCAGGAGGCGGCGCTCGGAGCTCGGAAAGACACTTCCTTCTTGTTCGACCACTACTGACAGACAGAGAGAGAGAGAGAGAGAGAGAGAGAGAGAGAGAGAGAGAGAGAGAGAGAGAGAGAGAGAAACTTATCTTCTAGCTAATCTGTAATCCCACGAGAGGGTTGCCGCTTTACGTAATACAACCTCATTTAAGTTTATTCATCAAAAGGGAAATGTTTCATTGTAGTGTGTCATAGTAAATGTGCGCAAACAAAAATGATTGAATAAACAGTTTATATTGCTTAGAAAACAAGAAAACAATAACAATAATATAAATATAATAAGCCTACTGTGAATTAATTGCTATATATATATATTTTTTTTTTTGGGGGGGGGTGAGAGGGGGGGGGGGGGGGTTCGGTCACTCTTCGGTGGGCTTTGTGGTAATGCGCTGATACTACAGTAGGGTACAGCACAAATTCCATCCCAATAATATTTTTCCATTGATACATCGGGATTCGAACCCAGGACCATTGGCAAGACCACTCCACCACACCACCATATTATACTGTATATATAGTAACTATATACAGTATATATATATATATATATATATATATATATATATATATATATAGTATATATAATATCCATACCTCAACACGGATGTCTAAACGGGCTGGCAAGGGAACTGACATTGATTATATAAAAGTATCCCCTGTCTCAATCACCTACGCCAGAACTGACCCTGGACCTGAGTGATTATATATCAGGTAATTACCCTCAAACACTACCTTTTCTATAGGACCGGTGTTCTTCCGTAAGGGCGTAGTTTTCTATAGGACCGGTGTTCTTCCGTAAGGGCGTAGTTTTCTATAGGACCGGTGTTCTTCCGTAAGGGCATAGTTTTCTATAGGACCGGTGTTCTTCCGTAAGGGCGTAGTTTTCTATAGGACCGGTGTTCTTCCGTAAGGGCGTAGTTTTCTATAGGACCGGTGTTCTTCCGTAAGGGCGTAGTTTTTCTATAGGACCGGTGTTCTTCCGTAAGGGCGTAGTTTTCTATAGGACCGGTGTTCTTCCGTAAGGGCGTAGTTTTTGTGATTTGGTTAGGCGTATTCTCGGTTGGGTAGTTTTGGAAGGATTTTGTTATTTTATTTTAGTAATGGAGAATTTCTCAGTTAATAGCCAAGTAACAAGCAGGTGCGTTAGTTTAAGGGATGAAATACATTCTGAAGGTGATGCCTAGTGGTTAAGATGTTGGAGTGCTGCACTATTGGCCTGGGTTCTAGCTCTGGCTGGGTCATATTACTCGGGGCTGTTCGGCCAGGCAGCTTAGGGAACAACAACAACAACAACAACAACAACAAACTAAAATATTAAACATCTGTTCAAAATGTATCGAAAATTCGAGAACCGGAAGATCATATTTGTCCACTCTCGTAAGGTCTTCTAACATATTTCGAAATGTTTAGGCCTAAGCGATATTATTTCTCTGAGCTTACTATAAATACGCATAGTTATTCATTGGTAGCGTTTCCAACAAATACCGAAATATATTATAATATTATCACTGATCTATCCAAGAAATTCCGTAATATATTCTTATGTTATCACTCCTCTATCATCCAGGTAATTTTGTCAGTAAACCCTTTTTTTATGATTACCTCCATGTACCTTATTTTTTAATAGTAAATAATATATATTTGTTTATATTTTAAATAATATGCTCAGTTCAATCATTATACAGTATTATTTCCTCCAAGTGCTATTGCCAATTCGGATTTTTTTTTTTTTTTTTTTTTTTTACTTCCCTCCAAGTTATTTTGTCACTAAAATGTATATTATTTTTCTTTCTTCCAGGTATGTTGTATGGACGGATAACAAAGTTTCAATGGTCCGGATTATGTTGTATGGACGGATAACAAAGCTTCAATGGTCCGGATTATGTTGTATGGACGGATAACAAAGTTTCAATGGTCCGGATTATGTTGTATGGACGGATAACAAAGTTTCAATGGTCCGGATTATGTTGTATGGACGGATAACAAAGTTTCAATGGTCCGGATTATGTTGTATGGACGGATAACAAAGCTTCAATGGTCCGGATTCCCTGATGACCGTATGTTGGACACTTGGTATATTTTGGTGTTCTATTTTAGTCACTGTACCGGCCACTTCTTTTTTTTTTTTTTTTTTTTTTTTTTCTCCAGCCACATTTAGACGATTTTGTGAAGCTTAGGAATGATATGTGGTAGCTAAAAGATGAATTTATATAGTTTTTATAGCCTTGTTATTGGTAGGCGTCCTTCCTATGCTGAATAAAATCGTCTAATAGTTGGCAGAATATACTGCAAAGGACGTCACCGGTACTGTATGGGTTAATGTGTATTTGTGTTTATTGATGGGTGTAGGGAGAAAGGATTAATAGTAGTCTACACTTGTTGTTGTTGTTGTTGTTGTTCCCCAAGCTGCCTGGCCGAACAGCCCCAAGGCCCCGAGCAAGGCCAAGGCCATAACCGAGCGCCCCAACAGAACCCTCCCTGCACTTCACTGTTTCTATGTTTGAAGATCATGACTCGTTTTGACAGTTTATTCTGGCTGTCATTACACGATTTAATGGAAGTTAGGAAGGATATCTAGGAATCAGAGGGGTTGCTACTATCTCAATGTATTTAATGGAAGTTAGGAAGGATATCTAGGAATCAGAGGGGTTGCTACTATCTCATGTATTTAATGGAAGTTAGGAAGGATATCTAGGAATCAGAGGGGTTGCTACTATCTCAATGTATTTAATGGAAGTTAGGAAGGATATCTAGGAATCAGAGGGGTTGCTACTATCTCAATGTATTTAATGGAAGTTAGGAAGGATATCTAGGAATCAGAGGGGTTGCTACTATCTCAATGTATTTAATGGAAGTTAGGAAGGATATCTAGGAATCAGAGGGGTTGCTACTATCTCAATGTATTTAATGGAAGTTAGGAAGGATATCTAGGAATCAGAGGGGTTGCTACTATCTCAATGTATTAATGGAAGTTAGGAAGGATATCTAGGAATCAGAGGGGTTGCTACTATCTCAATGTATTTAATGGAAGTTAGGAAGGATATCTAGGAATCAGAGGGGTTGCTACTATCTCAATGTATTTAATGGAAGTTAGGAAGGATATCTAGGAATCAGAGGGGTTGCTACTATCTCAATGTATTCGTTATCTCCCTTAATTTCTTCCTAAGCTGAATATAATCGTCTAATGATACCCAGAAAAAAATGCCAGAGTGCGTGATGATTCTCAAAGGGTTAATTGACATGGATTTATTGTACTTAAGCTAGATATACTGTCTTTATATGAATTTCATTAGTTACACTTTCAGGTATAATCAATTTCATAATAGTATTTTTTCTATACTTCTTCAATTTTTCCATAAATATGTATATTTATATTTGGTTTATACAATTTAAGTTTAAAGGAAAAAAACCGCAATGTGCAATTTGGAGAAAGATTATGGACCATCTTAAAATGTGAGGACAGAATACTGTACCTGAACTAGGAGGTTGCAATTCTAGATCAATTAGTTAAGAGCCTTGAGATGTGTTCGATAGGTTCAGTATCAAGGCCTGTGGGTTAGTACCGTGAGAAAGTTGTTTACATGGAAGTGTGTGTGTGTGTGTGTGTGTGTGTGTGTGTGTGTGTGTGTGTGTGTAGTGTTTTATTTCGTGTGGGTTAGTGTACTATAGTATATTTGCAAATATGTGTATTTGCTTTTGTAATAATACTGTTCTTTTACTGTACATGTTTAGTACGCTTTTGACATTTAATCATGTAATCAACATGTGGAACCTCTGAGACATGAACAGTATATATATATGTACAGTACATATATATACATATACAGAGAGAGAGAGAGAGAGAGAGAGAGAGAGAGAGAGAGAGAGCACAAAGAAGGTAAAGTCAACTGCAACAGGTTTCCTACTCCTCTTTTTATCCTTTATATATACTGGCAATACAGTGTCAGTATATAAAGGATAAACAGAGAAGAAGTAGGAAAGATCCAGATGATTTAATTAAACCTGTTGCAGTTGACTTCACCTTCTTTGTGCACTCTCTCTCTCTCTCTCTCTCTCTCTGTATATGTATATATATGTACTGTACATATATATACTGTTCATGTCTCAGAGGTTCCACATGTTGATTACATGATTAAATGTCAAAAGCGTACTAAACATGTACAGTAAAAGAACAGTATTATTACGAAAGCAAATACACATATTTGCAAATATACTATATATACGTATATTCTATATATATATATTTGTTTTTATTTTTTTATTCTTGTCCCATGCTCTCTCTGTTTTTCTTGCCCTCACTGTTAATTTTCTTATCTTTTTCACATCGTATTTATGTCTCCTACCATCATATTAGGTGTTTAGCATTATTAATTATGTCCATCAACTACCATATTATCCGTGTTTTCATCTTTAGTTTTTCATTTCTTAGCATGTCCGTCTTTTTTCTTCTTCCAAGCTGTCTTGATAGCCTAATGCTTAGTGTGCGGAATTTCGGTGTTAGTATTTTAGGTTCGAGTCCTTGGAGTACCACATGTATTCATTACTTTCATTGATTTCACTAGTTGGGTTTATTTGAACATTAATTGGTGGGTTGGTGAAAACAATATGAATTTCTTATAGTTTATTCTTTCACTCATCCTTCCTCTCTACCTCTCCCCCTCTCCATCATATTCTCTACCTCTCCCCCTCTCCCTCCTCTTCTCCATCATATTCTCTACCTCTCCCCCTCTCCCTCCTCTTCTCCATCATATTCTCCATCATATTCTCTACCTCTCCCCCTCTCCCTCCTCTTCTCCATCATATTCTCCATCATATTCTCTACCTCTCCCCCTCTCCCTCCTCTTCTCCATCATATTCCTTCCATTCCTTCCATTATTCTTTCTCTTCCCTCCACTTTGCCCTCCTTTCCTCCATCCCTCCTTCCCTTCCCTCCTCCTTCCTCCATCCCTCCTTCCCTTCCCTCCTCCTTCCTCCATCCCTCCTTCCCTTCCCTCCTCCTTCCTCCATTCCTTCGCTTCCTTTGTTATTCCTCCATCCCTTTACTTTACCCTTTCTCTTATCTCCTTTCCCTCCAATCCTCCCTCCCTTCCCTCCAATCCTCCCTCCCTTCCCTCCAATCCTCCCTCCCTTCCCTCCAATCCTCCCTCCCTTTCCTCCAATCCTACCTTCCTTCCCTCCAATCCTACCTTCCTTCCCTCCACTCCTACCTTCCTTCCCTCCACTCCTTCCTACCTTTCCTCCCTCTCTCCCTTCCCTCCAATTCCACCTCCCTTCCCTCCACTCCTCCCTCCCTTCCCTCCAATCCCTCTCTCCCTTCCCTCCACTCCTTCCTCCCTTCCCTCCACCCCTTCCTCCCTTCCCTCCACCCCTTCCTCCCTTCCCTCCACCCCTCCCTCCGCTCCTCCCTCTCTTCCCTCCACCCCTCCCTCCCCTCCCTCTACTCCTTCCCCCTTCCTCCACCGGGACTGGTTTTTTGTCAAGAGGGGATTTCCCGGGTGGAGGAAGGCGGAGGGAAGAAGGGAGGGGCGAGGGAGGAGGGAGGAGGGGAGTGGGAAGGGGAGATCGAGGTAGTCAGGGAGATATTTTGGGAGGAGTACAGAGAAGAAGAGTAACATTATCATCTTGAAGTTTAGGAAAAAAATATGATGTTTACACCCAGGAGCAAAGATGAGTTAGATGAGGGGTGGGGTAGAGGGATTGGGGGGGGGGGGGAGTGGAGGGGAGGAATGGAGGAGTAACCGATTACTAATAAATACCAATAAAACAATACAGTTACACGAAATGGAAGTAAAAGGGGAAGATAAGAATATAGCCATAACATTTATAAAAGTAAATAATGCAAGCAGTCAGAAAAATATGACAACGCCGAAATCGCCCAAATACTGTTTATACAAGCAATAAACAGAGGAAGACGTGACTAATAAATCGAGCTAGGAGAGTCATTGAAAGAGAGAGAGAGAGAGAGAGAGAGAGAGAGAGAGAGAGAGAGAGAGAGAGAGAGAGAGAGAGATATTTACATAGATTTAAATATATTTACTGCTTGACCACCCAGACCTTACGATCCCAACGAGGTGGTCATGACTCAATTCTAGTAGAGATAGCTAACCCGTGAGTAAGGGAAACTGGAAGGAAAGGGTAGCAAAGAAGGAGGCTCTCTCCCCACCCTCCGGAGGGAACCTCCGGCAATTCCAGTACATGAAGACAGTTGGAAGTGAATAACCTTGCAGATCTTGGAAACTGCCTAAAGGAATTTATAGAAAGTTAGAAATGGACAGGAAATTTCATGCAAACCATCACCTGTAGTAATATATATAAAAGAGAGAGAGAGAGAAGGAAGTGATGTACCAATGAGATAACCAGTTGAAGTGTGACATATTGAGATGTATAGATATATGGAGGTCACAATGGGGGGAGGGGGGGTTAAGGGAGGGGAGGGGGGGGGGGGTCATAGGTTAGGAGCAGTCGAGAGGTGAAGGATGGTTGGGAGGAGTCTGATTAAAGAGAGAGAGAGAGAGAGAGAGTTAGAGTTAGTGTGTGTATGTGAGAGAGTGAGAGAGAGGGTATGTGCGTGTGAGAGAGACAGAGAGAGGGAGAGAGAACATCAGATGGATAAAAGACAAATCCATGTTTACATTTAATGTATATTGTATAGTCTCCTATAATATTAAGTAGAGAAGACAAGGATATAGTAAGAACAGAACATAAAGGTTGTATACGAATATTACAAGGGGTTGGAAGGTATAAGCTAGCAACAACAGATTTGGTGAAACGTATGAGGCAGTTTGTATGTCAGTAAGTCATCTATTTACTGTAAGAAGAGTTGTAATCATGTAAACACTGAGAGGTAGGAGAGGGGAGGACTGGGAGAAGAGGAGGAGGAAAGAAAGAAAATGAAAAGAAGAAAAGGGAATGGACAGAGAAGGATTAGTAAATTATTTATAAGAAAAGGATGTCAGAGAACGGAAGAGAAGAAGAAGAAGAGGAAGAATGAAAAGAAGAAGGGGAAGAATGAAAAGAAGAAGAGGAAGAATGAAAAGAAGAAGAGGAAGAATGAAAAGAAGAAGAGGAAGAATGAAAAGAAGAAGAGGAAGAATGAAAAGAAGAAGAGGAAGAAGGAGAAGAAGAAGATGAAGAATGAAAAGAAGAAGATGAAGAATGAAAAGAAGAAGAAGAATGAAGAAGAAGAGGAAGAATGAAAAGAAGAAGAGGAAGAATGAAGAGAAGAAGAGGAAGAATGAAAAGAAGAAGAGGAAGAATGAAAAGAAGAAGAGGAAGAATGAAAAGAAGAAGAGGAAGAATGAAAAGAAGAAGAGGAAGAATGAAAAGAAGAAGGGGAGGGGCAGGAAGACAAGCGAATGAGTTATAGAAGAAGAAGAAGAAGAAGAAGTCAGGGAGGTGGTCCAGATAATTGTTTATAGGAGGAGGGAAAATGGTAGCGGAAAAGAAGAAGACTGAAGGAGGATGAGCTGATGATGATGATGATGAAGACGAAAAAGAAGAAGAAGACGAAAAAGAAGACGAAGACGAAAAAGAAGACGAAGACGAAAGAGAAGACGAAGACGAAAAAGAAGACGAAGACGAAAAAGAAGAAGGAGAAGAGGAGGGATAGAAAATAATTTGTAGAAGGAGAGGAAGGTGGAGAAAGGTCGAGGATAAGGAGGACAAGAAGCAGAAGAACCGAAAAGGACGAAGAAGAAGAAAGATGACACAAGCACGACTCCAGAGCCAGAAAAGCAGGCCCAGGTACTGATAAGAAATTATGGGAGAAGAAGGAGAGGAAAACATTAACATTACAGGCTCGCTTTCGCTCGCCATGAAACAATCGACACCTAAATGACACTAAAGGTCTTAAAATTGACAACGATTTTTTTTTTTTTTTTTTTTTTTTTTTTCCCCCAACATACTTCCTCTCGGGCATAGGCTGAGATGCCTTAACATTCACCGGGGCAAAAGGTGTTAATATCATCAAACTAATGGACCGAACGTCGTAAAATCTCAAAACTAATGGGGCTAAGCACGAGAGAGAAGGGGTCCCAAAAAAGCAACTACCTGCTCCTTAAGGGGATATTTATATTTATTTTTTTATTAATTAATATATTTATGATGTTTTGTTTTGGTTTACTCCATAGACCTCCATCAAGCGTGAACAAAATACTCCCAATACCCCCCTTCGAGATATGATTATGCATTTTTCGGTAGAAAAGTGCCCCAGCCGAAGGCCAATTCTTCCTAAATTGCAGGCTTGCTATTGCTCGCCAGGAAAAAAATCGACACTCTAATGGCACAAAAGGTCTTAAAATTGCCAAACTAATGGGGCAAGTGCCTTAAAGTCTCAAAAGTAATGGGGCTAATCATGAAGGAGAAGGGGGTCCAGAAATCACCCTTAACTAGACTGGTTGCAGACTAGCATAACACGAGGGTAAAGCCGGTATCACCCGAGAGCTTTTATAGTCAACATTCGATGATCAACATTATTCTGGCAACATTTCTGGAATATTTTACCCTGGTATCGAAAACTAGACTGATGGTAGATGTTGACCTCTTAAGCTGCCAGACCAGTGTTGAGGATAAATATTGAGGGGAAAAAGCGCTCGTGTGATACCGGCTTGTTAAGTTCGTAATCTTCCCGGCTGTGTATAATACCACCACTTAGTAGTTATTATACGCTATGCAACCAGGATATAACGGGAGCGGGAAATAATAACACAATTATTAACGCCAATGATATGATACCTTCAAGGCTGCAAACTATAAACACACTGTAGAAGATGGTGATCGAACAATTTTTCATCATAATGTAAATCTGAGAAATTGGCAATTCGATGACTCCTTTGTTATGGTTTTTATTTGATGATTTTATTCATTTTAAAAGAAACTGTGGGAAGCAAAGGGTTATTCGAGTATTTACCCCTTTTAATTCCTAAACAAAATCTAAGCTGATTAATATACAATGATAATCGAAATGCAAGGGTTAACAGATGATGTAGCCTCTTCGATAACCTGAACAGCCTAATATTATTCAAATTATTATTATTGATTATACAAACTGTATAACTGGGTATATTTACATACAAATATTTCGAATTTACATATTAGCCTAAGACTATTAACAGTCAAACTGGTAACTACATGGAATAAGACATAATTCCAGCCTTGGATGCCGTGTGGAGTAGTTAATGTCTAAATATATTGGTCTTCGATGATATGTGTGGTATGGTTGGATGTGGTTGCCTCCTGTTGCTTCTATATTTGTTAGGGATCTTTGTCTAACACGTCGCATCTAATGATTGGTTGGTGATTTTATATACAAATGGTTATTGCGTTTAAATACAGTATATTAAAACAGTCAAAGGAAGATCATATAAAACAATCAAAGGAAGATCATATAAAACAATCAAAGGAAGATCATATAAAACAATCAAAGGAAGATCATGTAAAATAATAATAATATATACACAGCTTGTAAACACATGATGATGTAAACAACAAAATCAATTACAAACTATTGTGCAGTGATAATAATATTATTTTTAATAACAATAATACTAATAGTAGTAGTAGTAGTTGTAGTAATAGTAGTAGTAGTAGTAGTAGTAGTAGTAGTAGTAGTAGTAACCAATATAATTCCCCCCAATGACCTTGCCATCTTATCAACACATGTAGGATAAGAAGCTTGTTCACAATAGTATCATTAAGGACCAGACCAGACTCAGGCAGGTGATAACACAAGAGAACATGTATCAAGTTTAATACGAGATTATCAGAAACACCATATCACCACAACAACCTTCTCTACCACTACCATACCACCACCACCACCACAACAATAACAACAACAACAACATGTACGCAACCACCATCACCACCACCACAACAACAACACCAACGCCAACATCTAAACCACCACCACCACCACAACATCAACATCTAAACCACCACCGCCACCACAACATCAACATTTACAACCACAACCACCACCACAACTATAAAAATAATACCTATACCCATATTATCACCACCACCACCACAACAACCAAAACAACAACATCTAAACCACCACAACAACAACAGCCACCACCACCACAACAATAACAGCTACAGCAACAACACAACAACAAGCAATTAACAATTGTGGTTGATCAAGTTTACCTGGTGGTCCCAACAGTATCGTGAAGGGTCGGGCCAGGTACAGGTATGTCAGGGTGATTAACGGAAAAGATGAGGGGGAATATTAATGCACTTCATCAGGGGGGGGGGGACCTTTTCTAGACTCAATAAAACTGCATCCATTAGTTTACTTTATCTTATTACAATACATAATTTGTTTAAGTATACGTAAGCTAAGGCGTTTTAGAAATTTGTCATTGTTCTCATTAAGCTGGATTGTGTGTGTACTTACTCTAGTTGTACTTACTCTAGTTGTATTGCGGGAGTGAGCATGCTCGTTATTTCCCGCCTCCTATATGTGTAGGTGTTATATGTATCGTTGGAATGGCTGTGGATGTGTGTGTAGTCTGTATTTTTAGCCAATTGGCGACATCGGAAACGAAGGCTTAGGGTGGATCTGTATGGTACCATTCTCACTATAGACGGTACCGTCTCGCCCGAAGGCTTAGGTAGCCATCAGCTTAGGTGAACCATATGATACCCATCTCGCCTTGTACCATTTTTGCCAACCCCAGATGGGACGTCACAACGTCGTCCACTTATTCCAGGTACCTATTTACAGCTAGGTGAACTGAGGCTAACACATGAAAGGAGACAAGCCCAATTTGTCTCCGCCCGGCCGGGGATTGAACCCCCGACCCCTCGTGTGTGAGACGAGAGCTCTACCTACTAGGCTACGGGTTGTGTGTGTGTGTGTGTGTGTGTGTGTGTGTGTGTGTGTGTGTGTGTGTGTGTGTGTGTGTGTGTGTGTGTGTGTGTGTGTTAAATACTCTTGTTACCACGAGGCCACCAAGAAAGGAAGCATAAAAGAGTATGAATGTTATTTAAATGGAATATTGTAAATATAAATACAGTTTTCGGCCTATGCATATATATATATATATATATATATATATATATATATCACAAATACACGTGAGGCACTAAATGTTTTATCACAATGTATTTGTGATATATTCTCAATATATATATATATATCACAAATACACGTGAGCCACTAAATGTTTCTAATCTCTCAGTGGGGTTCGAACCGCCGACCGTCAGGACGATACCGACGCTTTAATCAACTTTTTAGACTGGCGTGGTGTAGTTGATTAAAGCGTCGGCTATCGTCCTGACGGTCGGCGGTTCGAACCCCACTGAGAGATTAGAAATATATATATATATATATATATATATATATATATATATATATATAATGTAAATGTATAAATGCCTTGACATGGGTTATTGTGAGTGTGAGAGTGTGAGAGCTGTGGGCCAAGATAGTTTGTCCCTTAAGGAGAGGTATTTAGTTTGTTCCCTAGACCTCCATCAAGCTTAAATTTACACCCCCTTGAGTCCCTTTCAAGATAAATTTGTACATTTTTCGGTAGAAAAATTTCCCGGCCAAAGGCCGGTTCCTCTTAAATTACAGGCATCGCTCGCCAGGATAAAATCGACACCTGAATTGCATGAAAGGTCTTAATATGGGGTGAAAGTTCTTAAAATCGCTAAACTAATGGGGCAAACGTTTTATAATATCAAAAGCAATGGGGCTAAACATGAGGGAGAAAGGGGTCAAGAAAAAATCCCTCAAGTGGAGATCTCCCCTTAAGCGAAACGTAAACGCCCCCAGTCTCCTTACCAGGTAACATTAAATATATATATAAATATAATATTTGTATAATGTTGATTAAAAAAAATCAGACTGAACCCCCTCCCCCCCCCCCTCTTCCTTTTGTTTTGTGTTTGGTGTGTGTGTGTGTGTGTTTGTGTGTGTGTGTGTGTGCGTGTGTGTGTGTTTGTGCGTGTGTGTGTGTTTGTGTGTAGAAAAAAGTTACAGCCGAAGGCCGGTATCTCCTCATTTGCAGGCTTGCTGTCGCTGGCTTGGAGTTATTCAACACCTGAATGAGGTGAAACGTCTTATAATAGCCAAACTAATGGGATACAGCATTTTAAAATCACCAAACTAATGGGGTGTAACAGGATTTGTAAACAAAAACAAATAATAATAAAAATGGATTAAGGTGAGGTGAGTCCAGGTTAGACCCGAGCCAGGTGAAGGTGATCACAAGGCCCCTCATACACTGCATCACCAACCTCCTCACGACACGTAACTCTTCCTCTTCAAGGTTGCAGGAAGTGGCTTTGCTCTCACGTCCACATCAACAGTACAAACAGATATAGAGCGGCGGAGACCAGTCGCAGGGTCTATCTATACTGTATTCAAACTAACCTAGCAACAATTGACCACTTGCGAGTTTCGTTCTATAAGGAAGTTGGAGCCGTGAACATCGATATTAAACAGAAATGCAATAATAATGTACATTTCTGATGGATAAATAATTTGTTGAAATTGGTTTTATGTATTTATAAAAGTACTAAGACCGTATTTTAGCTGTAAATTATGTTACATATTGTTGTCTACGGCTCCAACTTCCTTATAGAACGAAATTCGCAGGTCGGCAATTGGTAACGCTGCCTTGCTTTACATTTTAATAGCTAATATTAACCCCTTCAAGCTCTGACGCGTTTTAGCAGTTTAATTTGGCTATCATTAGACGATTTTATGCAGCTTAGGAAGGATCTGTGGGTATTAAAAGGGTAAATACTAGCTCAATCAACCCTTTGACTTCCGTATACCGTTACTAATCTGAATAAAATCTTATAATAGTAGCGAGAAGCAGAACAGAAACGCGTATTGGAGCTTTAAAGGGTTAAATATAGGCGGCGTCACACGAGCAGTTTAGCATGCTAGTATAGGAAGTATAGAAAGGCAGTATTATTATCAGCTTCTGCCAGTTTAGCTTGAATACATTTTTTCTCCTGCATTAGTTAGTTAAAATAGGACTTCAGAGGCTATCAACCCTTCTGGATTATTAAGCCAGCACACTGTAAGTCAAGAATAGCGTCAGGACTGGAGCCCCTTTTCGAGAACTCCAGTCCCTTGTGGTTTCGGGGTTTTAAGTTAGCTGTAAAACCAGGTCTTGTACAATAACACTTCAGTTTTTATATATGTTCTCCCTTCTATATTACAGAATTAAAGAGAGCGTAACAGAATAGCAAAAGTAGACAGTTATGGGCGCCACAGTGACTAAGATAGATTATAGAATACCCTATATAGAAGTTAATACCCTATATAGAAGTTAATACCCTATATAGAAGTTAATACCCTATATAGAAGTTAATACCCTATATAGAAGTTAATACCCTATATAGAAGTTAATACCCTATATAGAAGTTAATACCCTATATAGAAGTTAATACCCTATATAGAAGTTAATAGCGTCGACGTCCATACTGAGACGCTATTACCCACAGTTTACGAGATAAGTAGGAGCCTACCCATATAGCATACAAGATAACTATAAACACACTCTACATGGTAGATGGTTCAACGTTAATATATACCGAAGCAAAACTAATCTATATGGGGAAATGGGGAATGTTATTCCATTAAAGAGCGAATGTACAGTCGGGCTTATAAGTGATATCTCGGCACCAAGTATATTTCGATCAATAATTGGTATCAGCAATATCCAAACTTGACTTATTCATTTCCATTGAGATATACAAACATGCTCCTACACTTACCCACCCCATTCAACATCTGACAGACATTAATACAGCACAGAGCGAGCCAAACGTAATGACAGCTGAGCCATGACTAATTAGCGCGACTGTACTGTACAGTACAGATAGTAAAGGATCTGGAGGAATACTGTATTAAGAAATGGTTAGGTGTACTTCAAATTATAACGGGAATAATACATTTATAACAAGATAAATTAGCCAGTGAACTTACTTTATGAACATAATGACAAATATGAAATGGACTACAATTACATGACATGCAGGACGACGTTGTTGTTGTTGTTGTTCCCCAAGCTGCCTGGCCGAACAGCCCCAAGGCCCCGAGCAAGGCCAAGGCCATAACAGAGCGCCCCCACAGAACCCTCCCAGCCGACCACAATAAAGCCTGGAGTGGCCGAAGCCACTCCATGGCGGGGAGCTGAGGAGGGAGCGGAAACGCCCGGGAAACCAAAGCCCCACCCAGGGCCCTGTGCCCCTCAGCAATTATGAAGAGAAAGTTGAGGGGCAAAGGAAAAATGTGACGCTTTGGCTTCCAATCTTGGTAGATTGGGAGGTCAGTCCACGGAAGAGACGCCGCCACTTGAGATCTAGAAAATATATAAGTAAAAGGAACAGTCAGAGTAAGCTATGGGTATGGCAGAGATTGCTCAGTTCTCACTCTGAGAGACCAGCCCATCACCATTGGGTTGACGTTAGTGACTATTGAGTAGAGTTCGTTGAAAATATGATGATTTATTAAAAAAACAGACGAAGTTAATATATATATATATATATATATATATATATATATATATTATCTTATTTATAAAACAGGCATTACAGAACTAGAAGTCGTGATGGAATCCCCATTGTTGAGATATTTTCCAAATTTGAAATTAAAATATAATATAACTGGGATATTTGAGAGGGACAAAAAATGTGTGGGTGGATGTGGGTGTGGTCTGTGTGTGTGTGTATGTGTGTATATGTTCTTTGTGTGCAAGTGAAAATGAGTGCGTGAGTGTATGTGTGTGTGTGTTTGCGTGTGCATGCTCCAGTGTGTGTGAGAGTGAAAATGAGTGAGTTAATGTGTATTTGCATATGCGTGCTGCAGTGTACAGTATGTGAGAGTGAAACTGAGTGTGTGTCTGTGTTTGAGTGTGTGTAAGAATGAAAAAGAGTGCGTGAGTGTGTGAGAAGGTCGGGACAGTCAGGGACACAACCAGGAACTAGCGGCGTTTTTGCGTGCGTGTGTGTGTATGAGTGATTGTCTGTGTTAGTGGAAATACGTGTGTGATTGTGTGTGTGTGTGTGTGTGTTATTTATATATGAATAACAGAAATGTGCAGATTTATCTATCTAGAAGGGGCATCTAATGGATGTTTTTTTAAAGTCTGATGGAGGCCTAGAGAGGAAACTAAAACAATAATTAAATGAAAACATCGACCAAAAAGTGAAGGTCTTAATTCAGGATTGTGTTGTGCTTTCCACACCTCCACAACTACTACACAACTCTACTACAGGTCAATACAACCCAATAGTACTACAAAGCCAACGTCAACTCAACCCTGCAGTTTATCATCAAAGCAAATCCTACCGCACATATCTTGTCATACACTTAAGGTCTTATTTAGGATGTGTGTGTGCTTCTCAACCCCCCCCCCCCCCCCACGACTACACCACAACCATTTGTCAAGTCAGTACAACTCATTAGTAGTGCACAGCCAACTTCAACACAACTTTCTACAACACAACATAGACCAAAGAACATCACGTGGAAAGAACTGACTACAACCTAACACCGTCCATCTCTACCAAGCTTATCACAACATATTCTGCGACGCATTTCCAGGTAAGTGCTAGATGTCTACCCCCGAGGCGTCTACTGCATCCCTCACATCACTACTCTTCACGCCAACACGTTTATTGCTAGATGGTCTGAGGTAAACAAATAGTGCCGTGGTTCCTGTGACTTGAAAGAGGTGGGGCTGTCCTATTCTCCTGGTGGGTTTTGGTTACTACGTGAGGCTCCGAGGCTTATTCTGCCAGGTATCAGGCTCTATGTTGGTGGTGTAATGGTTTAGATGATTATGTTCATGGTGTGGTGTCCCGAGTTCGAATCCCGGGATGATCATATGGATTCATTAAGTGCATTGGGGTTTTTAATGGAGGATTAATGTTAAGAACGGGGTGTTCCTTAAATTTATTTTCCAGTTTTGATTTGTCCATTGAATAAAGGAATGGAAATCTGTTTGGAATAGGTTTCAGGGTCTGCGTTTTCCATTATTTTTTTTTTATTTTTTTTAACTCTTCGTCCATTGGATAAAGGAATGGAGACCTGTCTTTGCAATCCAATGGTTATGAGGAATGACAACCTGTGATCTAATGCTAGAGGGGTTTTATCAGTTGCGTGTACGACCGCGAATGCACTAAGTACTATTATCCCTCCATATTCGAGGAATTTTGGGAAATACAGACAGTACTGACGTACTAGTAGCAATAAGGGTAATTGTATAGCCTTCGGCTGGGAAATTTTTCTACCGAAAAATATACAAATTTATCTTGAAATGGGGTTTAGGGGGTGTTATTTGAAGCTTGATGGAGGTCTAGCGAGGACATTTTCAAAAATATATTAATAACTAAATACATAGACCAAAAGCAAGCACTACCCCTTTAAATACCCTTGCGTGTCCTTCCTATCTCTCCCTTGTCCGGTAAAGCTGTGAGCGGCGACCGTAGACTTCTCTAAAAATAACTCCAAACATTGATTATTTTGGCCATCGCTTCCAATGGCTCCTTTTCTTTAATTCGATTTCTGACAACAATATCTACTTAAGGGGAGGTATTTAGTTTGTTCCCTAGACCTCCAGCAAGCTTAAAATTACACCCCCTTGAGTCCCTTTCAAGATTAATTTGTACATTTTTCGGTAGAAAAATTTCCCGGCCGAAGGCCGTTTCCTCTTAAATTACAGGCTCGCTATCGCTCGCCAGGATAAAATTGACACCTGAATAGCACGAAAGGTATTAACATGGGGTGAAAGTTCTTAAAATCACCAAACTAACGGGGCGAACGTTTTATAATATCAAAAGCAATTGGGATAAACATAAGGGAGGAAGGGGTCCACAAAAAAATCCCTGAAGTGGAGATCTCCCCTTAACTTATGCAGGACCTATACTAACAGCGATATATATTTAAGAATGTGTATCTTAAAGTCTTTTTTATGCAGGACCTATACTAACAGCGATATATATTTAAGAATGTGTATCTTAAAGTCTTTTTTTATGCAGGACCTATACTAACAGCGATATATATTTAAGAATGTGTATCTTAAAGTCTTTTTTATGCAGGACCTATACTAACAGCGATATATATTTAAGAATGTGTATCTTAAAGTCTTTTTTATGCAGGACCTATACTAACAGCGATATATATTTAAGAATGTGTATCTTAAAGTCTTTTTTATGCAGGACCTATACTAACAGCGATATATTTAAGAATGTGTATCTTAAAGTCTTTTTTATGCAGGACCTATACTAACAGCGATATATATTTAAGAATGTGTATCTTAAAGTCTTTTCATATTTTGTTTTTCTCTCCTTTTTGTTCTAGTAGAGAAAGACCTCAGAGGCTCGGGATTAAAAAGTGTATTGCTACGCTAGGCTAACTTTAAGATCAAGTACGATATAACTTAATAATTTGAAGTCTATCCTAATAAGTTCCCCTCTACTACTGCACATCATGCAGCCCTAGATCAGCCCTGTGTAAATTTTCAACGAACTAAACAGAACCTACTCAGGTAATATATTACGTACTAATTTACTTATACATTAAATTTACTTATACATTAATTTACTTATACATTAAATTTACTTATACATTAAATTTACTTATACATTAAATTTACTTATACATTAATTTACTTATACATTAAATTTACTTATACATTAATTTACTTATACATTAAATTTACTTATACATTAAATTTACTTATACATTAAATTTACTTATACATTAATTTACTTATACATTAAATTTACTTATACATTAAATTTACTTATACATTAAATTTACTTATACATTAAATTTACTTATACATTAAATTTACTTATACATTAAATTTACTTATACATTAATTTACTTATACATTAAATTTACTTATACATTAATTTACTTATACATTACATTTTCACTACCAAAGATTTTTTGGAGTTGATCTGTGAAGCAATGTAATCGGCTAAATAACTCTAATCTGCAATATCTGCCTCGCTTCATTCCTTAACAAATCTATTTTATAAGCTATGTATCGAAATATCTGCAGCTGAAACACATTATTGACATTGCATATAATGAAATATGTTGTTTAAGTTACTCCTAATTCCATATTTATAACGAACAGTAGTAGAAAGGTATTTTCGTGAATTTTGGTGTAATAATTAGGGTAACGTGTAACTATTGTATGTTTGTTGTAGATTAAATACGGGTGTATTTCGTTTACGTCGACATCAGAAGCCTCGGTACAACTTCCAGAACAGCTCCAGTGTGTTGTTGATGGGGACAATTTATTATACTCGGGTTATTTTCAACTGACGGTAAATTGCAAGGTTGCCATCAAGATTTCTCAGTCATTTTGAAGACTGTAGTGAAATATGGTGCTAATTATATAAACCTGGTCTTAAGGGGAGGTATTTAGTTTGTTCCCTAGACCTCCATCAAGCTTAAAATTACACCCCTTGAGTCCCTTTCAAGATATAAATTTACATTTTTCGGTAGAAAAATGTCCCGGCCGAAGGCCGGTTCCTCTTAAATTACAGGCTCGCTATCGCTCGCCAGGATAAAATTGACACCTGCATGGCACGAAAGGTCTTAATATGGGGTGAAAGTTCTTAAAATCGCTAAACTAATGGGGCAAACGTTTTATAATATCAAAAGCAATGGGGCTAAAGATGAGGGAGAAAGGGGTCAAGAAAAAATCCCTCAAGTGGAGATCTCCCCTTAATATGATGCAGAGACATAATGGTTTCATATTTTGCCATTAAGTGTCGAGACATTAGCTGCTACGGGATTCAATTTATCGTTAGCTGGAAAGAAACGGAGTGTAGTCAAATTCATCGTCCCCTAAACTGAGTACAACGGTGAAACCTTGATCTTGGCAGTACCACACCAAATAAGACCACTTGCCAATGAGCCACTTTTTATGACCCACAGCAGACTGAAGCCGGTATCATAAGAGAGCTTTTTATCGTCAACTTTCTCTTCATGGAGTGGCTTTGGTCACCCAGGCTTTATTGTGGTCGGCAGGGAGGGTTCTGTGGGGGCGCTCGGTTATGGCCTTGGCCTTGCTCGGGGCCTTGGGGCTGTTCGGCCAGGCAGCTTGGGGAACAGCAACAACAACAACAACATTCGATAATCAACATTTTGCTGGCAACATTTCTGGAATAATTTGCACTGGTATAAGAAACTAGACTGGTGATAGAGGAATTTAGGTTACAGATATATAATAAATGCTGACCTCATAAGCTGCCAGACCAGTGTTGAGGGAAAAAGCTCTCGTGTGATACCGGCTTGACTGACCGACAGACGGATGTAAGGGCAGCTCCTGGTTTTTATTTTACCCTCTATATTTCCGGCATCTGGCCAGACTAAAAAGGAGTGTTAAGGGGAGATAAGTCGTTTTCTAGACTCCCTTCTCTCTCATGTTTAACCCCAGTAGTTTTCAGATTTTAAGATGTTTTCCCCATTAATTTGTCGATTTTAAGACCTTTCGCCCCATTTCTTTGTCAATATTAAGATCTCTCGTGCTATTTAGGTGTCGATGCTTTTCCTGGCGAACGAAAGTGAGCCTGTAATTTTGGAAGAACTGGCCGAAGGCCGGGAAATTTGTCTACCGAAAAATGTGCAAAATAATCAACAAGAGGGATCTATAGTTTAGTGGATGTTTGTTTATGTTTGATGGAGGTCTAGAGAGGAAACTAAACAAATAATAAATATATGAAATAATCGTGCCAAAATAAACCCTTCCCCTTAAAAAGATAAGACCTGGGCGACGGTAGAGCTGCACGTGAGGTATATACAGTATAATTGTGTCAAAGATTACACTGTGGAGCTAAGAACTGTTTGGATTTGTCAGTACGGAGACGATAATAATAATAATAATAATAATAATAATAATAATAATAATAATAATAATAGTTCTTAAAGCTTTTCTTGCTTGTCGTATGGCTATTGTAGGACGATTTTAATATACTAATTAGAAACCTGTGGATGGTTTTTAATAACCTGAATAATTAGAAACCTGTGGATGGTTTTTAATAACCTGAATAATTAGAAACCTGTGGATGTTTTTAATAACCTGAATAATTAGAAACCTGTGGATGGTTTTTAATAACCTGAATCATTAGAAACCTGTGGATGGTTTTAGAAACCTGCGGATGGTTTTTAATAACCTGAATAATTAGAAACCTGTGGATGGTTTTTAATAACCTGAATAATTAGAAACCTGTGGATGGTTTTTAATAACCTGAATAATTAGAAACCTGTGGATGGTTTTTAATAACCTGAATAATTAGAAACCTGTGGATGGTTTTTAATAACCGGAATAAAATAATATAACTCTGTGTGTGTTTATGAGAGAGGGAGAAGGCGGTGAGAGAGTGAGAGAGTGTGTGTGTGCTTGTGTCTGTCTATTTATGTGTCCGTGTGTACCTATCTAGCTCCGGATGTTTACCCTAGTGTGTTGGTGTGGCTAAGTAGGTCATTAACTACTAATTACCAGACTACCGTGTTAGGGATCCTGTAAATAGTGCTCATGTTTGTGAGGAGAACTCAATATTTGGGAGACTTTATGTTTGTGTGTGTGTTTAACTGTGTGTTTGTGTGTGTGTGTTTGACTGTGTGTTTGTGTGTGTGTTTGTGTGTGTATTTGACTGTGTGTTTGTGTGTGTGTTTGACTGTGTGTTTGTGTGTGTGTTTGACTGTGTGTTTGTGTGTGTGTTTGACTGTGTGTTTGTGTGTGTGTTTGTGTAATAATAATAAGTATAAGTATGCTACAGGTAGTGGCGGAGAGATTTTATGGATACAAGTACCAACTATATATGTAGGTAAATATTTATGTAGGTAAATATTTGTACATACCGTAAGTGTATGTGAGTATAGGGTTTTAGTGAGTGATCTGTGTGTGTGTGTGTGTGTGTGTGTGTGTGTGTGTGTGTGTGTGTGTGTGTGTGTGTGTGTGTGCAGTATAAAACATCATGCCACAATGAAGAGACTTATTCTAATGAGAGTTTACAATGTGATTTTGGCGACACCCCCCTCCCCTCCCCTCCCCTCTTCTCTCTCTCTCTCTCTCTCTCTCTCTCTCTCTCTCTCTTCACTCTCCTCTCTCTCTCTCTCTCTCTCTCTCTCTCTCTCTCTCTCTCTCTCTCTCTCTCTCTCTCTCTCTCTTGCCCGGCTGTATGAGAGAGAGAGAGATAGAAAGAGAAAACCGGGGTTTGCGGTATCAACCATCAGACCACAATGGAGAGACAAATTACCCTAATGATTGTTTTACAAGGTGGTAATGGTGTGGGTGGCGGAGAGAGAGAGAGAGAGAGACTGGAGCAGACACAACAAAGACACACTTATGTTTACAAGGTGGTATATAATAGAGGTATTGTATCTCAGGCCCAAAATAAATGTTTACACGATGGTAATGGAGGCACTGTTGTCTTTCTCTCTGACCTGTATGTGTGTGTGTGTGTGTGTGTGTGTGTGTGTGTGTAGGTGTGTGTAGGTGTGAGTAAGTGAGAGGGAGGGGGAGTTACAAGGATTATTTACTATCTCAGAGACCTTGCTGTCCATTCCTGGGAGAACATAAGAACATAAGAAAATGGGAGTCTGCAGAAAGCCGATTGGCCTAAGCAAGGCAGATCCCTGTCCCACATAACCCCAAATCAATTACAAAGCCCAATTATAGGCTCAACACTCTAATACCCTGAGGATCATCTTACCAAAACGGTTAGAGATTAACGCAGGATTATGGGGGTCTGCAGAGCGCTGATTGGCCCAACCCGGCTGATCCCCCTTCACACTTCACGGGAGATACTTGAAGTGGAAGGAGAGAGACTGTTTAGTGCACTACACTCATTACAGAGTGTACAAAATACTATCTACTCTCCTTTTGACCTGCTCTGCTGAAGAACTGTTTACAACTTCTGAGGGAAGTTTGTTCCAGGTAGAACAGGTCTTATATGTGAAAAAGTATCCACAAATGCTAGTGCTGAATCTTTTCAATGAGAGAGAGAGAGAGAGAGAGAGAGAGAGAGAGAGAGAGAGAGAGAGAGAGAGAGAGAGAGAGACTGGAGCAGACACAACAAGACACTTATCAACTTGGTGATCACAAGTTGGTAATGGGAGGTGTTGTATCTCAATCTCTTAAGGAGCGTGACTTGCTTTTTTTTATCTCTCTTGGTTGTATCCATTCGGCTCCATTCAGCCTGCTGTTTTAAGACGTTTATCCCCATCCAGGTGTTGATTTATACCTGGCGAGCGATGGCGACCCACCATATTTTGGATAATGTGTTAGACAGCTGGCTAAATTTGTATATATTTCGATAGAAAAATTTCTCCGGCGAAGCCGGATTTCTCCATAAAATGCTGGCTCGCTATCGCTCACCAAGAAAAAATCGACACCTGGATGTGGATAAATGTCTTAAAACAGTAGGCTGAATGGGTCCGAATGGATACAACCAAGAAAGAGAAGAACAAAGACAGGTGACCCCCCTTAACAGGGTCTTGACGAGGCGTGGGCTGACAACTCTGAGAATTGGACTTTATAATACTGTGTTAATATATAATTATATACTGTATATATATATATATATATATATATATATATATATATATATATATATATATATATATATATATGCAGATTATATTATTTACCGTGTGTTTGGCAGAGAGAGAGAGAGAGAGAGAGAGAGAGAGAGAGAGAGAGAGAGAGAGAGAGAGAGAGAGAGAGAGAGAGAGAGAGAGAGAGAGAGTTTATGAACGTGTGTGTGTGTCAAGAAGTTGCCGAGGCCTATAAATGTCTTAATAACGTATAATTAATCTCTTTACCGTTTACGAACTGGGGTACTGAACTTTATGTGTGTTCAGAATTATGAAGCAGTGGTGGTTTTCATTATTTGTTTTTATTAGATATGACATTTATTAATTACGAAATGATATGCTCTACTGTATAGTGTGTGCTTGTATTTTATTATATGAATGTGTTTTGCTGAATGTTCATTTATATAGTAATTATTTGTGTTTATTGTATAATTATTATTTGTTTATTATTTTCATTGTTGTTTATTGTGGATATATTGTTTTAATTATTTTTGTATTAGTACAGGTGTTTTCGTGTGTCATTGGTGTTTGATTATATTAAGTATATGTTGCTTTGTGATACTCGTCAATGATTAGGTCTTTGTTTATCTTAATAATTGGTAACTGTTCAGGGTCAGGATAGATAAATTGACTCCAACCCTCTCTTCTCTGTCTGCTGGAAGATGTCTTGGAATGCAGTCGAAAGCTTGCAGCTCCTTGTTTCATTTTCTTAGCGAGTATATATATATATATATATATATATATATATATATATATATATATATATATATATATATATATATATATATATGTTAGAAGATCCCCCACAGCTAATCGGATAACGGGAACTCTAGCGGGGATAAGGATAAGTACCGTACATATAATAGTGACCAGGATCAAATGGTACGGTATAGTAGTGTAGATCGGCTTAATTGCGGATGAGTGATTAGGTGAGTGTGTAAGTGTAAGTGTCGAGGGGGGGGGGGGGGGGGTGCGTCCGTGTGTGTGTGTGTTTGTAGATGTGTGTGTGTGTAGATGAGAATAAATATGCCTGTTCTTAGATATTAGACGTACGGGCAAGGGCGATGTCAGAACCGATAGAAGGCACACAAAAAGCTTAATCTGCTAGCGGTGATTGTAACATGGATCAATACAAAGATAGTGTTCCAATACAAAGATAGTGTTCCAATACAAAGATAGTGTTCCAATACAAAGATAGTGTTCGCCCAGACATGAACCAGAGATAAAGGGTGCCTAGATCTGGCTGCTGTACACCACTATAACAGGTTAATGTATAGTGTTCATGAACTAAAATGGTCTTGCCTTCTTCATATTCATATTTTTTCACCAATCAATTTTACTTCTAAACTTAATTAATGAAATCAACAAATACATGTGGCACTCCAAGGACTCGAGCCTAGGATACTAACACCGAAATTCCGCATAGGTTAAGGGGGTATGGGCGTGTTCATTTGCTAATTTAAATATATGTTTTTATTATTTTTTTAGTTTCCTCCCTAGACCTCCATCAAGCTTAAAAATCACCTCCCCAAGACCCTCCTTCAAGTTAAATGTGTACATTTTTCGATAGATAAATGTCCCGACCAAAGGCCGGTTCCTCTTAAATTACAGGCTCGCTCTCGCTCGCCAGGAAAAAATCGACCCCTTCGAAAAGTATAAATATTGACAACAAAAAATAAGGCGAAGGGTCTTAAAATCGCCAAACAAAATTCCCGAACGCCTTAAAATCAGAAAACTAATGGGGCTAAACATGAGGAAGAAGGAGAACCAGAAAAACTACCCATCTTCCCTTAATGCTGTGTAATAATGAGCTAAAATGGTCTTGCCTTCTTCATAAAACATTACTACATAAAGGTAAACTCATTAACTACATAAAGGTAAACTCATTAACTACATAAAGGTAAACTCATTAACTACATAAAGGTAAACTCATTAACTACATAAAGGTAAACTCATTAACTACATAAAGGTAAAACTCATTAACTACATAAAGGTAAACCCATTAAATACCTAAAGCTAAACCCATTAACTACATAAAGGTAAACTCATTAACTCATAACTACATAAAGGTAAACTCATTAACTACATAAAGGTAAACTCATTAACTACATAAAGGTAAACTCATTAACTACATAAAGGTAAACTCATTAACTACATAAAGGTAAACTCATTAACTACATAAAGGTAAACTCATTAACTACATAAAGGTAAACTCATTAACTCACCTGCCAATCAGTATAAACCTAGGAGAGCATTAACCTTTTCTGTACCGGCAACGTCTTTTTTTTTTTTTTTTTTTTTATTCTAGATATAATTAGATGGTTTTGTGCAGTTTAAAAAGGATCTGTGGCAGTATAAAGGGTTAAGTGAGATAGTTCGAAGCCTGTTATATGCTGGAGGCCCTATATCAGCATAATAAAATCGTCTAATAGTAGCGGTGTTCGTGGGTAGCGTGTTGAATTAGGGCACGTTTTGACCGTAGAATATTATCGATTAAAAAAAAAAAAAAAACATTGACTGTTGATATATATTTGGCTGTAATTGCTGGTCTCAGGTTTAGAATGGCATGTATATCATCAAGGTTAACCAACAAGCTGTCCACTATGTCTTCTGCTTGTAGATATTACTGGGCCTATCCTTATGAGGAGTTAATAATTCAGCTACTGGAATGGATGGATGGTAATTAGTGTTGGCTTTGCATAATTTATCTACTTGTTCTTGGAGTCTGATAGAATAAATTTAATATTATTTTTTCAGGTAAAGCATAATAACTTATACTTGACTGACGAGAGAGAGAAAAAATAAATAAAAACTCACTATTTTGGCTATAGTAATCAGAAAGAGGGCGTGTGTGAGAGAGAGAGAGAGAGAGAGAGAGAGAGAGAGAGAGAGAGATTATAAAAACTCACCATGTTAACTGGCTTACGTGGTTGAGAGTGATTGAGGCCCAAATTAATTACTACCTGTCGACAGAGTAAATACCTGCTTCGGGTATAGGCCTGTCGCAGTTCAATCACTGTTTTTGCCCGGTTGTATAATTCCATTCAGTTTTTTGACATATGTGGGTGTATGTGTATATTTATTTATTATTTTCATATATACAGTATATATATATATATATATATATATATAATTTATGTACAATTATGTGGATGTGGGCTCTTCTGTCAACTTTCAATCAGTATTTGAGGCCTGATCTGTATATGTGTGTAGGCTAGATATTCACGTATCAAGATTATTTAATTATTTGTGTCATAAGATTATTTCCATAATTTTAGACCAGTCTGTCAAAATCGGCTTGCTTTATATTTTTCAATTAGAAGATACTTATGCCAATAATTTTGTTTAGGCCTGGGTGACGTTTTAATACATTTATTTACCCATTTGTCATTCTATTTATAAGCTTATAAGTCATCTGTTAATAAAGTAGACGTGCCGTTTTGCCCAAAATCAAAATGGCATACCCAACTCTGTGATGGGTCAACATCATCACTACTAGTCACTATCACCATTACTATCATCAACAATACTACTATTATAGTCATAACTACTACTCTTACCATCACTACAACTTTCACCATCATCACTACTACTCACCATCATCACTACTACTGTCACCATCATCACTAATGTCATCATTATTACTACAACTATCATCATTACTTGTCACCGTCATCACTACTATTATGACCATCATTACTACTACTAGTACTGTCACCATCATATCTACTACTGTCATAATTCTTTCAAAACTACAGACTCACTATCGTTCGCCAGGAAAAGAAATCGACACCTAGATAACACGAAAGATCTTAATATTGACAAATAAATGGGACGAAAGGTCTTGAAATCTACAAACTAATGGGGTAAACGTCATAAAGTCTGAAAACAAATGGGGCTAAACACGAGGGAGAAGGGGGTCTAGATAAACGCCCCATCTCCCCTTAAGTCTCTACAAAGCTAAGTTATGCATAGAACTAGCCACTGAGAATGTCAAGCTGTTTAGATGGTAAGCTCATTAAGGGGAGGTCTCCACTTGAGGGATTGTTTTCTTGACCCCTTTCTCCCTCATGTTTAGCTCCATTGCTTTTGATATTATAAAACGTTTGCCCCATTAGTTTAGCGATTTTAAGAACTTTCACCCCATATTAAGACCTTTCGTGCAATTCAGGTGTCTATTTTATCCTGGCGAGCGATAGCGAGCCTGTAATTTAAGAGGAATCGGCCTTCGGCCGGGACATTTTTCTACCGAAAAATTTACAAATTTATCTTGAAAGGGGCTTGAGGGGGTGTAATTTTAAGGTTGATGGAGGTCTAGGGAACAAACTAAATACCTCCCCTTAAGGGGGGTCACCGGCTTTTTTTTATCTTTCTCTCCTTTTCTCTCTTTCCCTGGCTTGTATCCATTTGGCCTCATTCAGCCAACTGTTTTAAGACGTTTATCCTCATCCAGGTGTCGATTTCTTCCTGGCGAGCGATAGCGACCCAGCATTGTATGAAGAAATCCGGCTTCGCCGGAGACATTTTTCTATCGATTTTTTTTACAAATTTAGCTTGCTATCAAAACAAAAATATACTGTATATGCTGGCTCGCTACTGCTCTCCAGGAAAATATTGTCACCTGGATGGGGATAAACGTCTTAAAACAGTAGGTGGATGGGGCCGAATGGATAAAAGCCAAAGAGAGATGGAGAGAAAGAGAAAAAAGTGAGGTGGGCCCCCTTAAGCGCACGAGGAAGACCTTTACAAGTGGTGGCTTTACTTACAACTATATTTAGGTATTATTTATGGAAGTTAATAGCCACCTTGTCGGCTTTGTTTATTATTTATGGAAGTTAATAGCCACCTTGTCGGCTTTGTTTATTATTTATGGAAGTTAATAGCCACCTTGTCGGCTTTGTTTATTATTTATGGAAGTTAATAGCCACCTTGTCGGCTTTGTTTATTATTTATGGAAGTTAATAGCCACCTTGTCGGCTTTGTTTATTATTTATGGAAGTTAATAGCCACCTTGTCGGCTTTGTTTATTATTTATGGAAGTTAATAGCCACCTTGTCGGCTTTGTTATTATTTATGGAAGTTAATAGCCACCTTGTCGGCTTTGTTTATTATTTATGGAAGTTAATAGCCACCTTGTCGGCTTTGTTTATTATTTTCAATTTGTTGTTATAGTATTTGTTGATGTAGTAGTTTTATATTTCGATGTTTATGATCAATATTTTCATATTTTTGGAATCGTGGTGTTCTTTTGAATGACGCTTCAACTGTTGTTTTGATAATGTGTAAATCCCCATGATAACGCGTGTTATAATTAGTATCTAGTTAATTGTATTATAATAATATTAATGTCAGAATAACACTTAAGCACAACAACAATATATAATTATTTTTATGTTTCACCACTCTTTAATTCATATTTATGTTTCACCACTCTTTAATTCATATTTATGTTTCACCACTCTTTAATTCATATTTGTTTACATTCTACGGTTGGGCAAATAAGTCATATCTCCGCTGTTATTACGTTTTGCTCGCGGCGTGCTGTATTAATGTCTGTCAGTTGTTGAATAGAGTGTGTAAAGATAGGCACATGTTTGTATATCTCAATCGAAACGATTAATTAAACTTTAGATAGTGCTGATACCAATTATTGATCGAAATATACTTGGTACCGCGACTTCACTTATTTGGCCGACTGTACGTGTGCATCTGATTATACTCTTTGCCTCTATGTGAAGATGATATGTTTATGTGTGTTTTTTTTTGTGTTTTTTTTCTTCTATATTCCAACTTACTTCCTCTCGGGCATAGGCTGAGAGCCTTAACATTCACCTCTTTACAATGAACAGTGAAGCCCGTGAGGTCTTGTTCCAGTCTAGGGAGTGAGACATGTGAAGCACGTAGAGCACAACGAGCACCTGCCACCTGTGTGATTGTAATCAGATGTTCGTGGGTTGAATAAGAGGACACACCATGCTGTTGATGGGTTAGGGGAAGCACCTCGGTACTTTCCCCTTTCTATCTGTCTTCAGGGGAAATGGGCTGCTTTTTCTGGCCCCCTTCTCCCTCTTGTTTAGCTCCATAGGTTTTCAGATTTTAAGATGTTTGTCCCATTATTTTTTTGTCGAATTTAAGACCTTTCGCCCCATTTCTTTGGCAATATTAAGACCTTTCGTGCTTTTTAGTCCTCGATTTTTTGTCCTGGCGAATTATAGTGAGCCTGTAATTTTGGAAGACCCGGCCGATTTTCTACCGATAAATGTACAAAATAATCTAGAATGGGGATCTAATGGATATTTGTTTAAGTTTGATGGAGGTCTAGGGAGGAAACTAAAACAAATAAATAAAGTATATGAAATAACTGACTTAAAAATAAACCCTTCCCCCTTAACCTGTCTCGTGTAAATCCGCATACCTACGGTCACCAGGCTTTCCTGTCCTCTGCATGTTGGGTTCAACACTCGGACTGTTATTATGGTAACTGGTGCGTCTAGATTATCAGTATTTCTTGTATGCCTGTTGGAGCTCGTGTGGAACAGGCTATAGTTTCTTTTGACTTTTACTACGTTTTTATCCTGAATGTTTCCAGTCTATCTGTTAAGTTTGTTATTACTCACACTCATGGTTATTATAGATTTTTTCTTCTCTCCAGCTGATGGTAAATTGTCATGTCCCTATCTCGTTTACTCAGTTATTACAAAGTTTTTGTTTTAACCAACATGTTGTTAGTTATGAATGTATGGTATTTACATGAGACAGATATATAGCAATTTTATATATTGCCAATGGGTATAGACTATAGACACATCAGCTGCCATTCGTGTCCACCCCTTCGGGATCACGACATCCGGCAATATTTAGATATATAGATAGGCGTTTATGCAGTAGGGTTTTCCAGTTTTGTCTACCCTTTGAGTTCATTGATACCTTTTTCTTACATTACATTATTAACCCTCTCCGACATATGACGTCGATTTTGAGCCTATTGGGGATACTTTAATGCCTTTGTTACCATCAGGGGTATTTAGAAACCTTTAGTTTAGTTACTTCAACCTCTGCAGTTGTCTTTGAGTTAGCTGTGGGCAGAAACCTAATTTTGGAGAGGTAATTATAAGAGTGAGAGAACTCTATTTCGTATTGCTAATCTGGCAACCTCTGCGTCATAAATGCGTGAAAGGGTTAAGCTGCTTTACATTATTAATTTTTTGTTCGTAGCATTTCCTGTGTGTCTGTTGGATTTCCTGTGTGTCTGTTGGATTTGGTGATAGTTAGAATGTTTTGGTTAGTAATATTACTGTTCCATTTTGAGGATTTCCTGTTCTCTGTCCGTTGGTGTCATAAATACTGCACTGGGAATGTCGTGTTTCGTAACGATTGTTTCCTATTTGTACAGATAATTTTATTTTGACCTTTTGGGTTTAATAATACGAAGAATGTTTTGAATAATATTCCTTTTACCTTTAGTTCGTTTATTTCTGTTTTGCTATTAATTATGAGCGCTTCGTTTAAACCTAAAATGGGTTTATTGATACTATGTTAAGATTAATATTGTGTGTGTGGTTGTTTTCGTTTTGCTCATATTATAGTTTTGTTCTGGGACTTTCCCGTTCTCAACCTCTTTATATGCCTCCAACCTATGGAGTTATGGATTTTATAGTTGCTTGAAAATTCGTTGTTTCATTTTGTTGCACTAGATGGCAGCATATATATATATATACAGGCATCTACCAACCATGCTATTAGGTAAGAGGATGGTTGTTAAGTTGCCTGTCTCTTAATCCTAAGACCGTATGATCGATTCCTAGCCAGGTGTCCCCCTTCCTCAGTTTGAAGTTAAGTGAATATATATATAATAAATGATTCGTGACGTGAGTAATGAGAGGTGTGCACAGGTGAGTCACTAGACCGTTGGTTCTCCCTCACCTGTCTACCCTTTCACCCTAACCCCTTCACCCCACACACCCTTCGCCCCAATCACCCTTACATGTCACCCCTCTCCCCACACACCCCATCCACACGTCTTATCTTTCACCTCACCCTCACATTTGTTTACATTTTGCACTCTCATCCTCACAGCTTCACTTCTTATTCTCGTGTCTATCCCACACCCACAATCTAACTTCTCAGCTTTATCTCGCACTCTTACTTTCCACCCTCACCCTCACTGTTCACCTTCATAACACACCCTCACATGACGCCCCTAACCCTCACCTCACCTTCAAACCCCCAATCCCCCCCTAACCTCCTCCTCCCCCCCCCCCCCCCCCCCCCCCCTCTTGACCAGTAGTACAGGTAGTGGTGCAGTAGGGATATAACTGGGGATATACGTCTGTGTCCATACTGTATTTTTTGTTGTCATGTTCTCAAAATAACTGCTACGTTTCCACACATCCGCGAACATACCAACACGATGAAAGGTGTGTGGTGTGTGTGTATTTACCTATTTGTATTTACCTATTTGTAGTATACAGGAGTTGAGCTTTTTAGGCTCGTATTGTCCCGCTTCCTGAGTTACAATTATCTAACTTTGCCTTAAAAATATGAATGTTTTTGGCACACACCACTTCCTCTTCCAACTGATTCCATTTACTTATACTTCTGTAAGGGAAACTATACTTTCTCACATCTCCTTTACATCTTCCTTTCATTAGCTTATATCTAATGTGTGTGTGTGTGTGTGTGTGTGTGTGTGTGTGTGTGTAGATCTACTTAATTGTATAACAAACATCTACAAACTAACCTTTGATTAACCTGCTTGGTAACACTCACAAAAAATGAGTGACTTTAAAAAAAAAAATCCCCTGATATCCATGCTCACCCGTTTAATGACAGATCCCTTGTTAACCCCTTCCGTACCGGCGACGTCTGTTTTATATGATTTCGGCTACATTTAGACTAGTTTATTTAGATTAGGAAGGATATATGGTTGCTGAGATGAATTGAGATAGTCTGTTGCCTTTTTATGGGTAGACGTCCTTCCTAAGCTGAATACGATGGTCTAATAGTGGTCGGAATATAATGAGAAGGATGTCAACGGAATTGTATGGGATAAGTGCAAAACGCTACCTGTGGTCAAGTTCATCCTTAAGGGGAGATCTCCACTTGAGGGAGTTTGTTCTTGACCCCTTTCTCCCTCATGTTTAGCCCCATTGCTTTTGATACTATAAAACGTTTGCCCCATTAGTTTAGCAATTTTAAGAAGTTTCACCCCATATTAAGACCTTTCATGCCATTCAGGTGTCCATTTTATCCTGGCGAGCGATAGCGAGCCTGTAATTTAAGAGGAACCGGCCTTCGGCCGGGACATTTTCTACCGAAAAATGTACAAATTTATCTTGAAAGGGACTCAAGGGGGTGTAATTTTAAGCTTGATGGAGGTCTAGGGAACAAACTAAATACCTCCCCTTATTTAGTTTGTTTCCTACGTTTTCATCAAGCTTAAAATTACACCCCCTAGACCCCCTTTCAAGATAAATTTGTACATTTTTCGGTAGAAAAATGTCCCGGCCGCAGGCCGGTTGCTCTTAAATTACAGGCTCGCTATCGCTCGCCAGGAAAAAATTGACACCTTAATGGCACGAAAGGTCTTAAAATTGACAGAAATGGGGCAAAATGTCTTAAAATGTCCAAACTAATAGGGCGAACGTCTTAAAATCTCAAAAGCAATGGGGCTAAACATGATGGAGAAAGGGGTCCAGAAAAAAAATCCCTCAAGTGGAAATCTCCCCTTAAATTAACAATATATCCACGGCGAACCATCATTATTTGTTCGTATATTGATGTCATTCAATCTACCACCTCGTTCTCTGTGATGGCCACCGTCAATAGATGTTGTTTTACCCCATAACTGTTTCTCCTTCACCGTGTTTATCCTGGCTCTACTAACGCCTACACTTTACCGTGTTTATCCTGGCTCTACTAACGCCTAGACTTTACCGTGTTTATCCTGGCTCTACTAACGCCTACACTTTACCGTGTTTATCCTGGCTCTACTAACGCCTACACTTTACCGTGTTTATCCTGGCTCTACTAACGCCTACACTTTACAGTGTTTATCCTGGCTCTACTAACGCCTACACTTTACCGTGTTTATCCTGGCTCTACTAACGCCTACACTTTACCGTGTTTATCCTGGCTCTAATAACGCCTACACTTTACCGTGTTTATCCTGGCTCTACTGACGCCTACACTTTACCGTGTTTATCCTGGCTCTACTAACGCCTACACTTTACCGTGTTTATCCTGGTTCTACTAACGCCTACACTTTACCGTGTTTATCCTGGCTCTACTAACGCCTACACTTTACCGTGTTTATCCTGGTTCTACTAACGCCTACACTTTACCGTGTTTATCCTGGCTCTACTAACGCCTACACTTTACCGTGTTTATCCTGGTTCTCTAACGTACACTTTACACTAACGCCTACACTTTACCGTGTTTATCCTGGCTCTACTAACGCCTACACTTTACCGTGTTTATCCTGGCTCTACTAACGCCTACACTTTACCGTGTTTATCCTGGCTCTACTAACGCCTACACTTTACCGTGTTTGATCCTGGCTCTACTAACGGCCTACCTACACTTTACCGACGTTTTATCCTGGCCTCTATACTAACGCCTACACTTTACCGTGTTTATCCTGGCTCTACTAACGCCTACACTTTACCGTGTTTATCCTGGCTCTACTAACGCCTACACTTTACCGTGTTTATCCTGGCTCTACTAACGCCTACACTTTACCGTGTTTATCCTGGCTCTACTAACGCCTACACTTTACCGTGTTTATCCTGGCTCTACTAACGCCTACACTTTACCGTGGTTTATCCTGGCTCTACTAACGCCTACACTTTACCGTGTTTATCCTGGCTCTACTAACGCCTACACTTTACCGTGTTTATCCTGGCTCTACTAACGCCTACACTTTACCGTGTTTATCCTGGCTCTACTAACGCCTACACTTTACCGTGTTTATCCTGGCTCTACTAACGCCTACACTTTACCGTGTTTATCCTGGCTCTACTAACGCCTACACTTTACCGTGTTTATCCTGGCTCTACTAACGCCTACACTTTACCGTGTTTATCCTGGCTCTACTAACGCCTACACTTTACCGTGTTTATCCTGGCTCTACTAACGCCTACACTTTACCGTGTTTATCCTGGCTCTACTAACGCCTACACTTTACCGTGTTTATCCTGGCTCTACTAACGCCTACACTTTACCGTGTTTATCCTGGCTCTACTGACGCCTACACTTTACCGTGTTTATCCTGGCTCTACTAACGCCTACACTTTACCGTGTTTATCCTGGCTCTACTAACGCCTACACTTTACCGTGTTTATCCTGGCTCTACTAACGCCTACACTTTACCGTGTTTATCCTGGCTCTACTAACGCCTACACTTTACCGTGTTTATCCTGGCTCTACTAACGCCTAGACTTCTTCAACAATCAGGATATTTGACATTATTTGTATCGTTTCCCTTCCAATCTTCCATCTTTCTCTATATGGTCAACGTCAGTATAATGATTGTTACCCATATCTTTCTCCTTTAAGGGAAGGTATTTAGTTTGTTCCCTAGACCTCCATCAAGCTTAAAATTACACCCCCTTGAGTCCCTTTCAAGATAAATTTGTACATTTTTCGGGAGAAAAATGTCCCGGCCGAGAGCCGGTTCTTCTTAAATTACAGGCTCGCTATCGCTCGCCAGGATAAAATCGACACCTGCATGGCACGAAAGGTCTTAATATGGGGTGAAAGTTCTTAAAATCGCTAAACTAATGGGGCAAACGTTTTATAATATCAAAATCAATGGGGCTAGACATGAGGGAGAAAGGGGTCAAGAAAAATATCCCTCAAGTGGAGATCTCCCCTTAACGTGTATATCCTTGTCATACTAATAACTTTTTCTGCAACAGTTAGGAAATTGGTAGAACGACCAGATGTGTGTGTGTGTGGATGGGGGTGGGGTGGGGGGGACAAACACACACACACAGGCACACACACACACAGGCACCTTACTGTAAGTAACATAATATGTCACATAAAGAAGTTTGAAGGACAGTTAACCCTTTGAGTACCAGCGACGTGTGTTATATTTTATTCTAGCTGTATTTAGACTGTATTATGCAGCTTAGGAAGAATGTGTGGTAATTAAAATGGGTTGGTCAAAATAGTTTGAAGTCGTATTATTGCTAAAGATTCTTTCTAAGCTGAACAGAATCGTCTAATAGTTGCCAGATATTTTGAAATGGATGTCACCGATAGTTGAAGGACAGTTAACTCCCCCCCCCCCTCCCCACCACCACCATCCCTCACGACTACCCCAACAGCAGCCTCCCCCTCATCCCTCTAGCCTTCAACCTACGACCTTTATTCTGGGGCACTCATCCTTAACCCAGGGACGATATTAAGGGGGTCACCTGCTTTTTTTCTCTCCTTTTCTCTCTTTCTCTGGCTTTTATCCATTCGGTCCCATTCAGCCAACTGTGTTAAGACGTTTATCCCGGTGACATTTTTCTATACATTAGTTTACAAATTTAGCCTGCTGTCAAAGCATTTAGCCTGCTGTCAAAGCATTTAGCCTGCTGTCAAAGCATTTAGCCTGCTGTCAAAGCATTTAGCCTGCTGTCAAAGCATTTTTTTAAATATGCTGGCTTGCTACCGCTCGCCAGGAAAGCATCGACACCTGGATGGGGATAACGTCTTAAAACAGTAGGCTG
>CM064497.1:735700-768200 GCA_032716605.1 Paralithodes platypus | reverse complement strand
GGTATTGGTGGGTCATTATTGTAGATTATCCCAGGCGGCTTTTTTATAGGCTGTTTACCGTGGCCGATACTACAGGTCTAATTACCAAAGTGTATATATATATATATATATATATATATATATATATATAGAGAGAGAGAGAGAGAGAGAGAGAGAGACAGAGAGAGAGAGAGAGAGAGAGACAGAGATAGAGACAGAGAGAGAGAGAGAGAGAGAGACAGAGACAGAGAGACAGAGAGAGAGAGTATATACTTGCTATTTACCGGGTAGCCATTTTAACCCATCTAATCCCAGGTTGGTCTTTTTCGACCCCTCCCGTTTCGCTACATTAGTTTGGCAATTCGAAGACGTTTCACCTCATTAATTTGGCGATCATAAGCTTGAGATAGTCATTTTGTTTTATATTTCCACAGGTCCTTTATTATTTGTATATCTTGTTGAATGTTAGCCAGAGAAGATGACAAATTGTTTCCTCATACTGAAAGGGTAAATAACTGTTTAGGAAGCATTTGAGGGATTTAGATTCAATTTTAGTAAGGAAGGTATAATGCAACATGAGAGCTACTGTAATGATAGTGACGTGACGCTCCCTACTGGTGGCTGTGGTTATTATACCCCGCCTCAACTGATCATTATTAGTGGGTTAGTTGATGACAAGGGAGAGTGTTTGTTTGTTTATATTAGGTTGTTGTGGCTAATACTACTGTGGCCATATTGGTCTTATATTGGTTTAAAGAAGGCAACTTATTCTGTTGTTCTTGTTGTTGTTGCTGTTCTTGTTATTCCCTAGACCTCCATCAAGCTTAACCCGTTCAGTATCATCCTTTAAGTATATTCTGGCAATGATTAGACGATTTCATTCAGCTTAGGAAGGACCTCTAGCAATAATAAGGCTTCAAACTATCCCAACCAACCCGTTTAACTACCGCAGATCCTTGTTAAGCTGCATGATATCGTTTAAATATAGCTAGAATGAAATATAACAAACGCCGCTGGTACTCAAAATATAGCTAGAATGAAATATAACAAACGCCGCTGGTACTCAAAGGGATAACAGTGCGTCATGGTATCGTGAAGGTTTTAAGCTCAAGCAAAGTTGATCGTACACAGAGGGGTCATCTGCTTTATCATCTAGGGTGAACCAAAAGAAAGTAGCTCTGGTCAACCTAGTGACGTCACCCAGTGCATAAATCCGGGTTGACCTGCGAATGTAACTGTCGGAGGGCTGGAGCAAGTCTATTTGGTACCACTTATTTCTGACGTTCAAGCATATATTCTTGTTCTATATGCTCTGTTTTCCTTTAGCCCCTTCTGTACCGGCGACGTCTTTCTAATTATATTTTGTATATATTTAGACGGTGTTGTGCATTTTAACCCTTTCACGCATTTTAAGAAGGATCTGTGGTAGAGCAAAGGGTTAGGTGAGATGGTTCGACTCTTGTTAATTGCTGGAGTCCCTTTTTAAACTGAATAAAATCGTCTAACAGTAGCCAAAATTTATTTCAAAGGACGTCGCCGGTACAGAAGGGGTTAAGTACAAGCCCCAACACACTGGGGAACAAAGTAGCTATATTCAAGTATATGGCATCGCCTATGTTAACCCATTCTGTATTGGCGATGTCTTGTCAATTATATTCTAGCTGTATTCTAGCTGTATTCTAGCTGTATTCTAGCTGTATTCTAGCTGTATTTGGACGATTTTGTGCAGTTTAAGAAGGATTTGTGGCAGTTCAAAGAGTTCCTTGAGATATGATGTAACCGTGTAATTGGTACAAGTTCTTCCTAAGCTGAATAACGTCGTCTAATAATGGCCAGAATATAACAAAAATATCGCAGGTACGGAATGGGTTAATCAACTCCAAACCTAACTTAATGTAGACTGACTTACTGAAACTTATTTCATGTTTATATATTACTAGCAATCAATAATGAACTTAAAATAATCTGGGCGCTATTGTATGTGTGTAGGGATACAATCAGAGGTTAAAATGGGTTGCATAATACTTTGGCTGTTGGGGTGGGGTCGGGGAGAAAGAAATATAATTGATTCCACTCTGTCCTGGAGCCACGCCGGGGACCATATTCATAAAGTTTCTCGGAACTCTTACACAACGACCACTAATTGTCTTCTACCAGGATAATTATGGTGTCTTGTTTTACTAACCTAACAAACATGGCCTCCTAATTTAACCTTACCTCACCTAACAAATATGGCCTCCTAACCTAACCTTACCTCACCTAGCAAACATGGCCTCCTAACCTAACCTTACTTCACCTAACTTAGCGAACATGTCCTCCTAACCTAAACTTACCTCACCTATCATAGCGAACTTTGCTTCCTAACCTAACCTTACCTCACTTAACGAACTTGGCCTCCTAACCTAACCTTACCTCTCCTAACATAGCGAACATGGCCTTCTAACCTAACCACACCTAACATAACGAACTTGGCCTCCTAACATAAGCTTACCTCACCTAACTTAACGAACTTGGCCTCCTAACCTAACCACACCTAACTTGACGAACTTGGCCTCCTAACATAACCTCACCTCACCTTACTTAACCTAATTTAACGTAACATAGTCCTTTAACCTCACCTTACTTAACCTGATTTAATGAAGAGGTTAGATTGATAGAAGTCAGGTTAGTATATTATTATATTTTTTCACCAATCAACTTTACTTCAAAACTCAATTAATGAAATCAACAAATACATGTGGCACTCCAAGGACTCGAACCTTGGATACTCACATCGAAATTCCGCGCATTTATGCATTACGCTATCAAGACAGTATATAACATGATTCCGTAATCGTTCTGGTAAAAGAAGACTGGCACGAGTGATAGAAAATAGATGCTCTAGGAAACGGGGAAGTATATTTGTGTGGTAGGGGATCTCTCTGGCCAACCCTTAGTGACGTGTGGTTTTCTTACCTTCCTGTAAATCCGGGTGGAGTTGGAGATGTAACTGTTAGGGGGGGGGGGGGGGGGTTGAGAGGGGTAGGGGGTTGCAGGGGGGGGGGGGGTGTTGAGAGGGGTAGGGAGTTGAGGGGGATAGGGAGTTGAGAGGGTTGGGGGTTGAGAAGGGAGTGGGGTTGAAAACGGGGAAAGATATGTTTGTGGTAGGGGAGCTCTGGCTAACCCTTAGTAAGGTGGATTTGAGGGGTGAGGTCGAAGGGGTGGAGTTGAGACAGGGTGGGGTTGAGGAGTGAGGATTGAGAGGGGGTGGGGTTGAGGGGATGGTCGGGGGGTTGAGAGGGGGGGGGGAGAGGAAGACTAATTTATTCCACTCTCTATCCTTGGAAGTTTACGGGGACAGGGGACATGCTCTGATAAAGGAGGAAAGATTTAACACTTTCTCGTCTAACGTAGTGGGGGTTATCATGATATATTTTGTTTAACCCCTTCTGCACGATGACGTAATGTTCATCATATACTGGTTATCATTGGAGGATTTTCTTTAGCTTATAATATACCATTGTCTTTGTCCCAGTTTTGGTGTGTTTAGTTTGCAAGTTTTACATTTTAATTAATGTTATAGTATTATTCTAAAATATTATATAACTCCACAACGTTGGTCACTTAACATTCTTGTAGTTATATTGTCAACTGATGCAGTAACATACCTACTTCACTTCACTAAACAAGCACACCACACTTCTTTCTGCCAAAAATAAAAACATAAAAAATTTAACTCTGGGGGAGGCACTTGTCACAGGCAGCTCTGTCTTTTGTCTCCCTCATCCACATTAAAAAAAAATATATATATATATAATGATATATATATATATATATATATACAGCTGTATAATTATATACACACATTATACATGTATATTCAAAGCAAATATATCAGTGATTATCAATAATTCCTAACAACTATTTGTTTCACATTATTGCCGCTGTCCAGTTGAAGTATGACCGAAGTATGACCCACATCAAGTACAGGTTTCTCTTCAATGGTCACAAAATCATTCACACGCCAGCGATACGGTCAAACGACTCAATCACACTAATTACCGAACAGAAGATCAATATGTTCACTCTTCAACCAAGCACCTTAAAAGTCGTATAACTGGCTTCACGACCAATCTGTTTACTACTTTCCAAGAAGGTACAGACAGTCATAAAAAGTTCGTTGACTATTCTTGTATTCAAGTATGCATGTATATTTAATTAAGAAAACAAATTTGTTTGCGGAATTTGGGTGTGAGTATCCTAGGTTGGAGTCCTTGGAGTACTACATGTATCCTAGGTTGGAGTCCTTGGAGTACTACATGTATCCTAGGTTGGAGTCCTTGGAGTACTACATGTATCCTAGGTTGGAGTCCTTGGAGTACCACATGTATCCTAGGTTGGAGTCCTTGGAGTACTACATGTATCCTAGGTTGGAGTCCTTGGAGTACTACATGTATCCTAGGTTGGAGTCCTTGGAGTACTACATGTATCCTAGGTTGGAGTCCTTGGAGTACTACATGTATCCTAGGTTGGAGTCCTTGGAGTACTACATGTATCCTAGGTTGGAGTCCTTGGAGTACTACATGTATCCTAGGTTGGAGTCCTTGGAGTACTACATGTATCCTAGGTTGGAGTCCTTGGAGTACTACATGTATCCTAGGTTGGAGTCCTTGGAGTACTACATGTATCCTAGGTTGGAGTCCTTGGAGTACTACATGTATCCTAGGTTGGAGTCCTTGGAGTACTACATGTATCCTAGGTTGGAGTCCTTGGAGTACTACATGTATCCTAGGTTGGAGTCCTTGGAGTACTACATGTATCCTAGGTTGGAGTCCTTGGAGTACTACATGTATCCTAGGTTGGAGTCCTTGGAGTACTACATGTATCCTAGGTTGGAGTCCTTGGAGTACTACATGTATCCTAGGTTGGAGTCCTTGGAGTACTACATGTATCCTAGGTTGGAGTCCTTGGAGTACTACTACATGTATCCTAGGTTGGAGTCCTTGGAGTACTACATGTATCCTAGGTTGGAGTCCTTGGAGTACTACATGTATCCTAGGTTGGAGTCCTTGGAGTACTACATGCATACATTACTTTCATTGATTCATTTAGTTAGGTTTATTTGTAAATTAATTGGTGAGTTGGTGAAACAAAATATGAATTGTAATGTTGTATGGATGATATATGAAATAACTTGTGTTATATAATGTAAAATATAATATACCCATTAATTAATATAGTATACCCATTAATTAATATAGTATACCCATTAATTAATATAGTATACCCATTAATTAATATAGTATACCCATTAATTAATATAGTATACCCATTAATTAATATAGTATACCCATTAATTAATATAGTATACCCATTAATTAATATAGTATACCCATTAATTATATAGTATACCCATTAATTAATATAGTATACCCATTAATTAATATAGTATACCCATTAATTAATATAGTATACCCATTAATTAATATAGTATACCCATTAATTAATATAGTATACCCATTAATTAATATAGTATACCCATTAATTAATATAGTATACCCATTAATTAATATAGTATACCCATTAATTAATATAGTATACCCATTAATTAATATAGTATACCCATTAATTAATCCATATGGTTGTATATTAATTAACCCCTTCTGCACCGGCCACGTCTTTTTAACTTTAGGTTAGCTATATTTAGACAATTTTGTGCAGTTTAGTTTTAGAAGGATCTGTGGTAGTAAAAATGGTTAAATGAGATAGTTCGAAGCCTGCTGATTGCTGGAGGCCCTTTGTCAACTGAATAACATCGTCTAACATTAGCCATAAGTAAGTAAAAAGACGTCGCCGGCACAGAAGGGGTTAAGGCATACATGTGACGTCTCGATTTTTTATGAGCGGCTTTACCTTCAGAGTAGATAGATGAACATGGATGGCTACACGACCCTGAGATAATTAAAGTCGTACTCTGGGTGTAGTACTTTGGGGTGTGGTCGTCGGCCTCACAGGTCAGGTTTGGCCATCTGGACGCCATGTCAATGTTTGTTGTAGTCGTGAGTCTGAGCTGGGTGGGGGGGGGGTGTCTACAAATAACTTTCAACATTCATATCGTCAGTTAGCGAAATATGGAAATAAATTGTTAACCGAAATTCTGGGTTACCACATACAGATCTTAAACACACTAACCATTACACCATCAAGACAGTTGAAGGTTAAGTACATGACTACGGTTATATATCCATTTATCGAATACTGGCTATCAATCTAATCATGTACTCCAACCCAACTGCACACTGAATAGCTTAATGCTTAAGTGGGTAGTGCTTGGTATTTGTCTATATATTTATATATATATATATTATTTGTCTATATTTATATATATATATATATATTATTTACTTTTTATTGTCCTTGATAGACCTCCATCAAGCTTACAAAAATACCCCCTAGACCACCTTTCAAGATAAATTTGTAATTTTTTCGGTAGAAAAATTTCCCGGCCGATGGCCGGTTCCTTCTAAAATTAGAGGCTCGCTCTCGCTCGCCAGGACAAAATTGAAACCTAAATGGCACGAAAGGTCTTAATATTGACAACAAAATTAGGCGACAGGTCTCAAAATCGCCAAACTAACAGAACGGACGTCTTAAAATCTAAACGCTAATATGCTAAACATGAGGGAGAAGGGGGTCCAGAAAGAGCGAGTACTACCCTCTTAAGGTACCGGTACTGATACACCCCACACTATCTAGTATGGATAAGGCCGCTGCGGATTAACCTACACTAGTATGCAGACGGTTCAGCCGTCTTCACCACAGGTATGGGTGGGGGGAGGGGGGGGGGGTAGGGGGTAGGTTTTTCTCGATCCAATTCTTCCTCGTGTTTAGCCCCATTAGTTTTCAGATTTAAAGACGTTCGGCTCTTTAGTTTGGTGATTTTAAGAACTCATCCCATTTCTTTCTCGTACATTTTGGTGTCGATTTTTTGCCTGGCGAGCGACAGCGACCCTATAATATAGTAGTAACCAGCCTCCGGCCGGGATATTTGTCTATAAATAAATGTGCAAATATATCTTGAAGGGGTCTTTATTATATCTTGAAGGGGTCTTTATTATATCTTGAAGGGGTCTTTATTATATCTTGAAGGGGTCTTTATTATATCTTGAAGGGGTCTTTATTATATCTTGAAGGGGTCTTTATTATATCTTGAAGGGGTCTTTATTATATCTTGAAAGGGTCTTTATTTTGTTTTAAGATTGATGGAGGATTAGGAAGGAAACTACAAATAATAATAATAATATGATAAACTAATAAGCAAATCAATACGCCCGTCCCGGGACCCCTTAAGGGGAGATCTCCAATCGAGGGATTTTTTTCTTGACCCATTTCTCCCTCATGTTTAGCCCCATTACTTTTGATATTTTAAGATGTTCGCCCCATTAGTTTGGCGATTTTAAGAACTTTCGCTCCATTTCTGTCAATTTTAAGAGTTTTCGTGCCATTTAGGTGTCGATTTTTTCCTGGCAAGCGATAGCGAGCCTGTAATTTAAGAGGAATCGGCCTTCGGCCGGGACATTTTTCTACCGAAAAATGTACAAATTTATCTTGAAAGGGGTCTAGGGGCTGTAATGTTAAGCTTGATGGAAGTCTAGCGAACTAACTAAAAACCTCCCGTTAAGACGATACGCTAGTTGTATCTCTTAACCTTGACGCTATGCAGGGGATGAGGGTACGGAATCTAAATGGGCGTGTTGTTTATAAGGTTTTCATTCACTTGATTTACAGACGTTGGTAAAGCAAGTCAATGGCAAGTCTAGCACACCCATACCGATTAATGTTTGTATATTATTATTGTTATTAACACACACACACTTACTCTCACACATACACACACACACGCACACACACACGCACACACACACACACACACACACACACACACACACACACACACACACACACACACACACACACACACACACACACACACACACACGCCTAGAGCTTATATGTTGTGATTTCGTTTTCATTCTTATTATATCGCCTAGCATTTTAAAGGTTTGCACTGAGAGAAAGTCCACGCTCTATTAATTAAGTGTGTGTGAAGCCTTGAGCAAGGTAAGGGTATAGAGAAGGGCAAGGGTGGGGCGATAACTAATAAAGGGCAGGGTAGACACGGGCACGGTAGACACGGGCACGGTAGACAAGGGCACGGTAGACACGGGCACGGTAGACACGGGCAGGGTAGACACGGGCAGGGTAGACACGGGCAGGGTAGACAAGGGCAGGGTAGACACGGGCAGGGTAGACACGGCAGGGTAGACACGGGCAGGGTAGACACAGGCAGGGTAGACACGGGCAGGGTAGTAAACACAAATTAAGGGAGCCCACCTCGCTTTTTTTCTCTTTCTCTCCCTCTCTTTTTGGCTTGTATCCATTCGGCCCCATTCAGCCTACTGTTTTAAGACGTTTACCCCCCATCCAGGTGTCAATACTTTCCTGGCGAGCGGTAGCGAGCCAGCATATATATATTTTTGTTTTGACAGCAAGATAAATTTGTACATTTTTCGATAGAAAAATGTCTCCGGCGAAGCCGGATTTCTCCATACAATGCTGGCTCGCTATCGCTCGCCAGGAAGAAATCGACAACTGAATGGGGATAAACGTCTTAAAACAGTTGGCTGAATGGGGCCGAATGGATACAAGCCAGGGAAAGAGAGAAAAGGAGAGGAAGATAAAACAAAACAAATCCGGTGACCCTCCTTAACACCACCTGTACAATGACTCGGAACAAATTTAATTGGGTTGTGCGAAGGTAAAGCTGATCCCTTTAAGTGGGTTGTGTGAAGGTAAAGCTGATCCCTTTAAGTGGGTTGTGTGAAGGTAAAGCTGATCCCTTTAAGTGGGTTGTGTGAAGGTAAAGCTGATCCCTTTAAGTGGGTTGTGTGAAGGTAAAGCTGATCCCTTTAAGTGGGTTGTGAGAAGGTAAAGCTGATCCCTTTAAGAGGGTTGTGAGAAGGTAAAGCTGATCCCTTTAAGTGGGTTGTGTGAAGGTAAAGCTGATCCCTTTAAGTGGGTTGTGTGAAGGTAAAGCTGATCCCTTTAAGTGGGTTGTGTGAAGGTAAAGCTGATCCCTTTAAGTGGGTTGTGCGAAGGTAAAGCTGATCCCTTTAAGTGGGTTGTGAGAAGGTAAAGCTGATCCCTTTAAGTGGGTTGTGCGAAGGTAAAGCTGATCCCTTTAAGTGGGTTGTGAGAAGGTAAAGCTGATCCCTTTAAGTGGGTTGTGTGAAGGTAAAGCTGATCCCTTTAAGTGGGTTGTGAGAAGGTAAAGCTGATCCCTTTAAGTGGGTTGTGTGAAGGTAAAGCTGATCCCTTTAAGTGGGTTGTGCGAAGGTAAAGCTGATCCCTTTAAGTGGGTTGTGCGAAGGTAAAGCTGATCCCTTTAAGTGGGGTTGTGCGAAGGTAAAGCTGATCCCTTTAAGTGGTGTGTGAAGGTAAAGCTGATCCCTTTAAGTGGGTTGTGCGAAGGTAAAGCTGATCCCTTTAAGTGGGTTGTGCGAAGGTAAAGCTGATCCCTTTAAGTGGGTTGTGTGAAGGTAAAGCTGATCCCTTTAAGTGGGTTGTGCGAAGGTAAAGCTGATCCCTTTAAGTGGGTTGTGTGAAGGTAAAGCTGATCCCTTTAAGTGGGTTGTGCGAAGGTAAAGCTGATCCCTTTAAGTGGGTTGTGCGAAGGTAAAGCTGATCCCTTTAAGTGGGTTGTGTGAAGGTAAAGCTGATCCCTTTAAGTGGGTTGTGTGAAGGTAAAGCTGATCCCTTTAAGTGGGTTGTGCGAAGGTAAACGACTTTGTGCAGTTTAACCCTCTCTGATATATGACGCGATTTTGAGCCTATTAGGGATACTTTAAAGCCTTTGTTACCATCATGGTTATTTAGAAACTTTTAGTTTAGTTACTTCAACCTCTGCAGTTGTTTATGAGTTAGCTGTGGGCAGAAAACTAATTTTGGAGAGGTAGTGAGAGAACTCTATTTCTTATTGCTAATCTGACAACCTCTGCGTCATATGTGCGTGAAAGGGTTAAAGAGGGCCTCCAGCAGTCAACAGGGTCCAAGTATGTCTCTTAAGGGGAGATATCCACTTGAGGGATTTTTTTTCTTGACCCCTTTCTCCCTCATGGTTAGCCCCATTGCTTTTGAGATTTTAAGACGCTTACCCCATTATTTTGGCGATTTTAAGAACTTTCACCCCATTTCTGTTAATTTTAAAACCTTTCTTGCCATTTAGGTGTCGATTTTATCCTGGCGAGCGATAGCGAGCCTTTAATTTAAGAGGAACCGGCTTTCAGCCGGGACATTTTTCTACCGAAAAATGTACAAATTTATCTTGAAAGGGGCTCAAGGGGGTGTAATCTTAAGCTTGAAGGATATCTAGGGACCAAACTAAGAACCTCCCCTTAACCCTTTATACGACCACAGATCCTTCTTAAACTTCATACAATTGTCTAAACATAACTACACTTAAATCGAAAAGACCTCGCCGGTGACCAATCAGGATCAAGGTTAGTGTTGTCAAAGGAACGCGGTAGTTGCAGGAGTCTTTGTGGGACAATTAGTTAATTCAAAGTGTAGATATCTGCCACACAAGGCAAGAATGATGTGATGCAGGGGAAAGAATGTATAAGAATGTGAAGAGTTGCAGAGGGTCGATTAAATACATAATGACATCTAGTTTACACCCATCCTTCTCATCCATTCCGGTAGGTATGATAGATTTTGTCAAAGAACTTTAAGGGGAGGTATTTAGTTTGTTCCCTAGACCTCTATCAAGCTTAAAATTGCACCCCCTTGAGTCCCTTTCAAGATAAATTTGTACATTTTTCGGTAGAAAAATGTCCCGGCCGAAGGCCGATTCCTCTTAAATTACAGGCTCGCTATAGCTCGCCAGGATAAAATCGACACCTGAATTGCACGAAAGGTCTTAATATGGGGTGAAAGTTCTTAAAATCGCTAAACTAATAGGGAAAACGTTTTATAATATCAAAAGCAATGGGGCTAAACATGAGGGAGAAAGGGGTCAAGAAAAAAATCCCTCAAGTGGAGATCTCCCCTTAATAATACAATCGCGCTAATAAGTGATGTCTCTGCCCCAAGTATATTTAATAAGTGATGTCTCTGCCCCAAGTATATTTAATAAGTGATGTCTCTGCCCCAAGTATATTTAATAAGTGATGTCTCTGCCCCAAATATATTTAATAAGTGATGTCTCTGCCCCAAGTATATTTAATAAGTGATGTCTCTGCCCCAAGTATATTTAATAAGTGATGTCTCTGCCCCAAGTATATTTAATAAGTGATGTCTCTGCCCCAAGTATATTTAATAAGTGATGTCTCTGCCCCAAGTATATTTAATAAGTGATGTCTCTGCCCCAAGTATATTTAATAAGTGATGTCTCTGCCCCAAGTATATTTAATAAGTGATGTCTCTGCCCCAAGTATATTTAATAAGTGATGTCTCTGCCCCAAGTATATTTAATAAGTGATGTCTCTGCCCCAAGTATATTTAATAAGTGATGTCTCTGCCCCAAGTATATTTAATAAGTGATGTCTCTGCCCCAAGTATATTTAATAAGTGATGTCTCTGCCCCAAGTATATTTAATAAGTGATGTCTCTGCCCCAAGTATATTTTGATCAATAATTGGTACCAGCCATATCTAAGCTTTATTTCTCCACATCGAGTGAACTTTACAAACATGTTCCTATCCTTAACCACCCTATTCAACATCGGACAGACATTAATACAGCACAGAGCAAGCCAAACGTAATGACAGCTGCGCCATGACTTAGTAACGCGACCGTACAATATTGAAAGGAGCCTGATTAAATGTATAAGAATTATATATATACATTAAACACCTAACCTTTAAATTTAACTAGATACAATATATATTTGTTCACACATAATATAGTATCAATAGTAGGATGCAACAATTAAGGGGAGGTTTCTAGTGTGTTGCTTAGACCTCCATCAAGCTTAAAATTACACCCCTTTGAGCCCCTTTCAAGATAAATTTGTACATTTTTCGGTAGAAAAATGTCCGGGCTGAAAGCCGGTTCCTCTTAAATTACAGGCTCGCTATCGCTCGCCAGGATAAAATCGACACCTAAATGGTACGAAAGGTCTTAAAATTGACAGAAATGGGGCGAAAGTTATTAAAATCGCCAAACTAATGGGGCAAACGTCTTACAATCTCAAAAACAATGGGGCTAAACATGAGGGAGAAGGAAGTTCGAAAGAAAATCCCTCAAGTGGAAACCTCCCCTTAATCATATGGTTAAATCCTTTTTACAACCGACTATTGTCTTACTCGTGTCTATGGAGTAATGCGGAATAACTCCGAATAAGACTTTAACCCCTTCCGTACCGGCAACGTCTTTTTATTTAATTCTACTTATACTGAGACGATGTTGTGCACTTTAAGAACGATCTGTGGCAGTAAATGGGGTTAAGTTAGATAGTTCGAAGCCTGTTAATTGCTGGAGACCCTTTTAATAAACTCGTCTAATAGTGGGTAGACTAAAAGATACAAGACGGCACCGGTACTGAAGGGGTTAAGACCAGACCAGTGTGGCTGAAATAGAAGAGGTTAAGGGGTTAGTGCATATTTTTTGGTATATTTATTTGTTTAATGATTATTTTTAGTTTTCTCGCTAGACTTCCATCAAGCATAACAAACAAAAAAACTAAACCCCCTATCAAGATAAATTTGTAAATTTTTCGGTAGAAAAATTTCCTGGCCGAAAGCCGGTTCCTCCTAAAATTACAGGTTCGCTATCGCTCGCCAAGATAAAGTCGACATTTAAATGGCACAAAAGGTCCTAAAATCGCCAAACTAATGGAGTGAACGTCTTAAAATTTCAAAATTAATGGGGCTAAGCATGAGGGAGAAGAGGTCCAAGGGAAAAGCAACTACCTGTCCCTTAAGACCTGACATAGTGTGAGAGGTGATGCCAGGGTCCGTCCAAGCATAAAGGTCACTACGAGAGGTTATATATTATCTAGAGCACAATATTAGGGTTCACTTTATGGTCCGACTTCATTAATTTACCTTTTCTGTACCGGCGACGTCTGTTCAATATTATTCTGTACCGGCGACGTCTGTTCAACATTATTCTGTACCGGCGACGTCTGTTCAACATTATTCTGTACCGGCGACGTCTGTTCAACATTATTCTGTACCGGCGACGTCTGTTCAACATTATTCTGTACCGGCGACGTCTGTTCAACATTATTCTGTACCGGCGACGTCTGTTCAACATTATTCTGTACCGGCGACGTCTGTTCAACATTATTCTGTATCGCGACGTCTGTTCAACATTATTCTGTACCGGCGACGTCTGTTCAACATTATTCTGTACCGGCGACGTCTGTTCAACATTATTCTGTACCGGCGACGTCTGTTCAACATTATTCTGTACCGGCGACATCTGTTCAACATTATTCTGGTTACTATTAGATGATTTAATTCAGTTTCAAAGGAGCCTCCAGCAATTAACAAGCTTCGAACTCTCGCACTTGACCCTTTTCACTGCCATAGCTCATTCTCAAACTGTACATAATCCTCTAAATACAGCTAGGATGAAATGACATAGACGACGCCGGTACAGAAAGGGTTAATACCAGACCATTGGGGCTGGAATAGTGTGAGCGGCGGTGATGCCAGGGTCCGTCCAGGCATAAAGGTCACTACGAGAGGAGAGGCTGGTAGTATAATATCCAGAGCACAATAATAGAGTTTACCTTTAGGGTCTGACTCACAGCTACTTCATCAAGGGGAGGTGTTTAGTTTGTTCCCTACGTTTTCATCAAGCTTAAAATTACACCCCCTAGACCCCCTTTCAAGATAAATTTGTACATTTTTCGGTAGAAAAATTTCCCGGCCGGAGGCCGGTTGCTCTTAAATTACAGGCTCGCTATCGCTCGCCCGGAAAAAATCGACACCTTAATGGCACGAAAGGTCTTAAAATTGACATACATGGGGCAAAATGTCTTAAAATGTCAAAACTACTAGGGCAAACGTCTTAAAATCTCAAAAGCAATGGGGCTAAACATGAGGGAGAAACGGGTCCAGAAAAAAATCCCTCAAGTGGAAATCTCCCCTTAAGGGGACAGTGCTTACTTTGGGGGTCTATTTATATATATATATATATATATATATATATATATATATATATATATATATATATATATATCCGGTATACTGTATATTTCCATTTCTTATTTAGTTTCATCGCTAGACATTCATCAAGCTAAAAAAAAAAAAAATCCTTAGACTCCCCTTCAAGGCAAATTTTTACATGTTTCGATAGAAAAATGTCCCAGCCGAAGGCCGGTTTCTCTTAAGATAACAGGCTCGCTATCTCTCGCTAGGAAAAAAATGACACCTAAATGGCACGATAAGTCTTGATAATAGCTATAAAAATGGGACGAAAGGTTTTAAAATCGACAAACTAATTGGGTGAACGTCTTAAAATCTGAAAACTAATGGGGCTAAACATGAGGAAGAAGGAGGACCAGAAAAACGACCCATTTCCCCTCATTTTACTAACGCTTTTACTGGCTGGACACCTGCCATGGAGGGTACGATCGATTAAGGTTATTACAGTACAAAAACACATATTTGTTTAATTTATTTTTATTTTGTTTATCACCAACTCACCTCATTCATGCGACCATGCTGAGTTCGATTAATGCTCGTGCGTGTGTGTGTGTGTGTGTGTGTGTGTGTGTGTGTGTGTGTGTGTGTGTCTGTGTGTGTGTGTCTGTGTCTGTGTGTGTTTTTTTTCTTTTTTTCTTTTTTTCTTTTTTCTTTTTTTAATTTTTCCAAGAACGATATCCCCTTATTGATCTAATTTATCTCCTACATGTGACTAGGCTATACGGAGCAAGGCGGAACTAAACAGGTTGAGGGGGTACGGCTTGCTTTTTCTGGACCCCCCGACTCCCTCATGTTTAGCATATTATTTTTCAGATTGTATGACGTTCGGCCCATTAGTTTGGCGATTTTAATACCGTTCGCCCCATTTCGTTGTCAATTGTAAGACCTTTCGTGCCATTTAGGTGTCGATTTTTTCCTGGCTAGCTATAGCGAGCTTTTGTAATTTTAATAGAAAAAAATGTACAAATTTATCTTGAAGGGGGGTCTAACGGGTGTTTTTTTAAGCTTGATGGAGCCCTAGCGAGGAAATTAAAAAAAAAAAAAAATAAATAAATATATAGCCCAAAAAAAACAAGCACTACCCCCTTAAGGAGAGGGTGGGTGATAATGGGTGCACGGTCATGGAGTTCTCAGTGAACGGGTGGTGGGATCCGGTCATGTAAAGGTCAGTGTATCATATACAGTATTATATTGAGACAAGGAGGTTAGGGTTCTTCTTGTTCTTGTTGTTGTTGATGTTCTCGAGGCTGTCTGACCGAACAGCACCAAGGTCCCGAGCACAGCCAAGGCCATAACCGAGCGCCCCCACAGAACCCTCCCTGCTTTACCACTAAGAACGCCCAGGTGACCGAAGCTGCTCCCAGGCGAGGAGCTAAGGAGGGTGCGGAAATGCCCGGGACACCGAAGCCCCACCCAAGGCCCTGTGTCCCTCAGCATTTATGAAGGGAAAGTTGAGGGGCTCCAGCAGTTTTTTCAGAATGTTTCGTCGGTGTATCAAGTATATTCCGCCAACTATTGTTCAGAAATTGCTAACCACGACTGCATAAGACTAACAGCCGTATTCTTAAACCTTCCCACTGTGAAACCCTACTCCTCAATGAACGAAATAAGACGAGATAAACTGTTGTTTTTTGAAAATTAGGGGATTTCAAGCTCTCTTCCATTAATTAACACTCAATTCCAATTTCTTCGTTCAGTATCGGTTGGATGACACCCACCCCACACATCTTAGAGACAAAAACAACAAAATACAACATAGCCTCTGTAATAAGGTAGTTGGTGGTAACTCTCTATAGATGGCAATGAAGAATGTGTTGAAGGGTGGGGTTGATTGACCTGTTGGAAAGCCTAGTACAATATATCTTCTATTTTATAACATGTTTTTTTTTTTATTGTAGTTATTCGTATTCTCTCGCTCTCCTCTCTCTCTCTTTCACTCACTCTCACTCTCTCTCTCTCTCTCTCTCTCTCTCTCTCTCTCTCTCTCTCTCTCTCTCTCTCTCTCTCTCTCTCTCTATCTATCTATCTATCTATCTATCTATCTATCTATCTATCTATCTATCTATCTATCTATCTATCTATCTATCTATCTATCTATCGCATTTATGTTTAATCCCTTCATAGAAAAACAACATTTCAGCCCTATATTAAAACTACAGCCATATGAACGAATCCGGCTTATGAAAGATCTCTAGAAATCACAAGTTGAAACATCTCAGTTAACTCTCTAACTCTGACAGATAGTTTCTAAGTTGAATAAACAATCTAGAGGTTACTGAAGTATAAACAAATGGCATTGATGCATTGAATGGTTTAAGCCTCTCCTTATTTATTCAGTTTTAAATGTCTTGATGGTGTAATAGTTAGAGTGTTTAAGATCTGTAGGCTATGCGGTAACCCAGGTTCGAATCCCGGTAGGATCACATGCTTTCATTGATTTAATTGGGAGATGTTTGGTGTTGTAAGTGAAAAAAAAAAAAAAAAAAAAAAAAAAAAAAAATTATTCCTCGACCGGTGTATCATTAATTGGGAGATGTTTGGTGTTGTAAGTGAAATAAAAAAAATAAAAAATAAATAAATAAGTTTTATTCCTCGACCGGTGTATCATTATTTTCCACCAAGTCAGATAGAAAACATATATTTATTGTGTTAACTATTATTGGGTTCTCTGCTGGGATCGGTCTTACGAAATACCCACCCAAAGATAGTTTTCCTATTGTCTGCGTGTTTGTCTCGGGAACTTACAAGCATTGAGTTATATTTAGACTGCAAAAATCGCAAAGGTATTATTTTTGTCCATCTAAATTGTGTAGTAGAAGTGCATTTTAAGGGGAGACTGGCCGTTTGTTTGGTCTATTAATTAATTTATTCATATGCTTTTTTTTAGTTTCCTCCCTAAACCTCCATCAAGCTTAGAAAAACACCCCTTAGACCCCCCTTCAAGATGAATTTGTAAATTTTTCGGTAGAATAATGTCCCGGCCGAAGGCCGCTTCCTTTTAAGATTGCAGGCTCGCTTTCGCTCGCCAGGAAATAATCGACACCTAAAGGGCACGAAAGGTCTTAAAATTGACAACAAAATGGGGCGAAAGGTGTTAAAATCGCCAAACTAATGGGCCGAACGTCTTATAATCTCAAAACTAGTGGGGCTAAACATTAGGGAGAAGGGGGTCCAGAAAAACTGTCTGCCTCCCCTTAATATATGTCGTAAAAGTTGTCTGTGGGTTTTCCTGCCACCCCTATTTGTGTTGGGTTGGGTAGTTCCGAGGTATGATTGTGTTATTGGTTGGGTAGTTCCGAGGTATGTTGGTTGGGTAGTTCCGAGGTATGATTGTGGGTTGGGTAGTTCCGAGGTATGATTGTGTTATTGGTTGGTAGTTCCGAGGTATGATTGTGTTATTGGTTGGGTAGTTCCGAGGTATGATTGTGTTATTGGTTGGGTAGTTCCGAGGTATGATTGTGTTATTGGTTGGGTAGTTCCGAGGTATGATTGTGTTATTGGTTGGGTAGTTCCGAGGTATGATTGTGTTATTGGTTGGGTAGTTCCGAGGTATGATTGTGTTATTGGTTGGGTAGTTCCGAGGTATGATTGTGTTATTGGTTGGGTAGTTCCGAGGTATGATTGTGTTTCTGCTGTGTTGGGTTGTAACACCTCTTATCCGTCACATCACCCTTATGTTATAGGGGGTTGGCAAAAAATATAGTGTTTAATTTGACTAGATTATATGACACCTATGACACCCCATGTTTTTATTCGTATAGCTACTTTGCACCTGTCATGTAACCCCGATTATCATGTTGTATTTACACACACACACACACACAACACACACACATACACACACACATACACACACACATACACACACACATACATACGCACACACACACATACGCACACACACACACATACACACACGCACACATACACAGCTGAATGCCATGCCTCCGCTCGTCTATCATCCACGGGTGTAAAATTAGGTAAACATGTGATCCTGATTCGTTCTTTAACCCCCTTACACACACACACCCACTCACTCTCACACTCTCTCTCTCGGAGGGTGGGGAGAGAGCCTCCTTATTTGCTATCCTTTCCTTCCACTTTCCCTTACTCACGGGTTAGCTATCTCTACTTTACTAGAATTAAGTCCTGACTACCTCGCTGGGATCGTAAAGTCGGTGTGGTCAGTGTATCTATGTAAATCTATGTAAATATGTCTTACTCATTCTCTCGGTCAGTCACCACCCACACTCCCGCTTCCTGAAATCATCACATATTTTCTGTTCACCCACTGTTACACATTTCCTCCCTCCCTCCCTCCCTCTCTTGAGTCTGACCTTGTCCTCCCCCATCTCTCCCTTTCCTCTCACCTCCCCCTCCCTCCTCCTCCATTTTTCCCTTTCCTCTCACCTCGTCTCCTCCCCCCTCCTTATCCATCTCTCCCTTTTCTTCCCCCCCTCTCCTTCCCCCTCTTCCTCCATCTCCCTTTCCACCCCATCTCCTCCTTTCTCGCTACCACTCCTCCCCCCTTCTCGTCCACCACCTCCACTTCCCCTTTTTCCCCTTCTCTTCCTTCCTCCCCTGTCTTGTTACCCCGCCTTCCGGTTTCCCTCCACCTCTCCCCCTCCCCTCCCCTTCCCTTCCCTTCCCTCCCCTCCCCTCCTATTGCACTTACTCTGTTCCTTCGTCCTTGCTTCTCCTCATCTACCTCTTCTTTCACTTCAATTCCTTCTACCCCTCCTCATCCACTCCTCTCCCTCCTACCTCCGTTCCTCTCCTATCCCCCCTCCCTACCTCCCCCTCCCCCCACCCCATCAATGTTCCCCTACCAACTCCCGGACCCCACCTCCACCTCCTCCTCCACCTCCACCTCCTCTTCCACCACCTCCTACTCCACATCTCACACATACATTATTACCCACCATCCTGTGTAACGTTAAGGCTTGTATTATTCTCGCTCATTTAGTTTTTTGTTCTCGGAGCCTTGATTTTAGACCGTGTTATTGTGTGTTGCGTTCGGACATTTTTCATTTCTAGCGTAGTTCTTATTTTAATGACTGGGACTTTAATCTGCTGAGAATTATACTTTAAGCCCAGTATTGTGAGTTTAAACATACACCTAATAACTCTCTCTCTCTCTCTCTCTCTCTCTCTCTCTCTCTCTCTCTCTCTCTCTCTCTCTCTCTCTCTCTCTCTCTCTCTCATCTATTCTATCTATTCTATCTATCTATCTATCTATCTATCTATTCTATCTATCTATCTATCTATCTATCTATCTGGTCCTATAATAACATGAAAGAAGTAGGTCAGTAGTGTTAAGCGTACCGTATGTTAATTACTAGAATGTATAAGATGGGACCAATGTAGAAGTTATCAATCAGTCACTCGCTTCATATTGGGGTGTAGAGGGTGGTTTGATTTGGTTTCCTTTGTATTTCACTTCCCTGCTGTAGTTTCTGTAGTTTCATATTTCCATTTGTATGTTAGTATTGTATATTTTTAATGTTCGTGTTTTGTTTGTTTTGTCTCCAGCATGTTTTATCTGTGTATCTGTTAAGGGGAGGTTTTTAGTGAGTTTCCTAGACTTCCATCAAGCTTGAAATTACACCCCCTTGGCCCCCTTTCAAAATAAATTTGTACATTTTTCGGTAGAAAAATGTCCCGGCTGAAAGCCGGTTCCTCTTAAATTACAGGCTCGCTATCGCTCGCCAGGATAAAATCGACACATAAATGGCACGAAAGGTCTTAAAATTGACAGAAATGGGTTGAAAGTTCTTAAAATCGTCAAAATAATGGGGCAAACGTCTTAACATATCAAAAGCAATGGGGCTAGACATGAGGGAGAAAGGGATCAAGACAAAAGTCCCTCAAGTGGATATCTCCCCTTAAACCCCACCCCACCCCACCCGGAGACACATAACGTTTTGCCAGGTCTTTTCACCCTTTCCGATAACCCCCACCGCCTCCCCCATTACGTTACGTGTTTGCAGCCTCGCGTCCCGTTGTCGTTTCCGTCCTTGGTTGATGCTGCTGCAAACAATACAATTTCAGGAGATTACACTCCGATAATTACCCCGGTGTATAAAAGTGTCCGTACGTAACGACCAACGGTACCGCCGAACATACATTACGGTGCAGGATTGAGTACACCTGTAGAGACTGTAGACTAAGTAGATACGTACACATAAAGAGATAAATACATGAGAGAGTGAGTGAGTGAGTGAAAGAGAGAGAGATAATGGATAAGATTTTAAGTTGCGTGATAATATATTGTACTAATCAGATAAGGTGCAAAGACCGTGACTCGCCATAAGTAAGGTTCTGGACTAAGTATCAGATCCGTTAAGGTATAATCTAAGGATTTTGGATGACCTCGATAAGCCCTAGAGGTTTTGTTTCATCTATAATATTAGGTTGTTATATATATTTGTGTGTGTGTGTGTGTGTGTGTGTGTGTGTGTGTGTGTGTGTGTGTGTGTGTGTGTGTGAACAAGAGGTGGTGTGCTTAAAGGTACAAAATTGACTAAATATGTAGGTTTGCAGGTACATGAGGTTTGGGGCGACAGTTTTAGTGTACACACCTCTTTAAAATACGTCGAAATGGAGTGTTTTAGGTTAGGTTAAGTAAGTTAGGATAGGTTAGGTTAGGTTAAGTATGATCTAGATAGTTTTATTTAGGTTTAAAAATCGAAAAATGTACTCGCAAGCATGCATAATTAACGTTTGTACCGATAAACACACCACCGCTTGGGTGTGTGTGTGTGTGTGTGTGTGTGTGTGTACAGTGTAGTGTATGTGTGTCACGTGTGTCACGTGTGATTTCTTATTTTGGGAAACCCCATGACGCTGTTGTACATTTTAGTCTGGTTATCATTAAGCGATATTTTGGCAGTATGAAAGATCTCTGGGGATAAAAGGAGTAATAACGATCTTAAGTTAACCTCTAACAACTGTCTTCGTGGTGCGATGTATAAGGTGTTGATTTTCGGTGTGAGCATCCTGGGTTCGAATCCACGGACTGCCACATGTGTTTGTAAATTTCATTAATCGATTTTAGGAGTATGGTTGGTTGTTGGAAGGAACATAATAATCTACAAGTTTTTCCTATTCAGAATAAAAAAATAGTGTAATAATAGCTATATTATACTATTCGTGTATTCGTGTACGTAATCCTGTACTGAAAGGGTTAACTTCCGGGTCATTCGTGCTTACCCAATTGAGTGTTCTGGACAGAAAGGGGTTGTGGGGGCGGGGGGAGTAGAGGGGAGGGGCGAAGAAGTATGGAAGAGGAGGGTGGAGGAGGGGAGAGCTAGACAACGAAAATAAAGGAGTAAAGAGAAGAGGTAGACAGGAAGAATAATGGAAAGAGGTAGACACAGGCAGGAGGAGGAGGGGTGGGTGGGAGAAGACAGAGAAGTGGTTAAAGGAGGGAGGGTGGAGATGACATAGGTAGAAGTTAGACATAGAAGGTTGAGATACACTAAGGGAGGAGTGGGAGGATACAGAAGGGGAAGTGAGATGGGGGTGAGGAGGTAGACACGGAGGAGGAGGATGGAAGGGGGCTGGAGTAAAGGAAGGAGGAATAGAGGTAGGTGCAGAGGAGTGATGGGAGGGGAGGTTGAAGTAAAGGAGGGGGAGGGGATAGTGGAGTAGGAACAGAGGGGGGGGGGGTGAAGAAAAAGGAAGGGTGGGAATAGAAGGGTAGACACAGAGGAGGGCAGGGAGAGGGCTGGAGTAAATGAAGGGGGGAATTGAGGGCTGAACACGGAGAAGGGATGGGAGGGAGGCTGTCTTAAAATGAAGGGGGGGGGGGATAGAAGGGTAGGCACAGAAGAGGGGGTAGGAGGGTTAAGGGGGCCTGGAGTAAAGGAAGAGAGAGGGGGAGGGGGTAGATCTGACACAGGGGAGGGGGAAGGAAGGAGGGGGTTTGGCGGGAGTCACAGTATAGGAGGAACCCAGAAACTAGACTGACAGTGGTGGGAAGGCTGGGGTGTTGAACGGAGGGAAAGTTAGTCTCCTGGGCCCAACTTTTCTCTATACACGGATTTAACTTTATTCTATACCGGTACGCGTCTTTAACTTAATACACATCTTTAACTTATAGTCTATACATGGCTTTAACTTTACTCTACACGGCTTTAACTTGACTCTACACACGTCTTTAACTTTAATCTATACACGGCTCTAACTTTACTCTATACACGGCTTTAACTTTACTCTATACACGGCTCTAACTTTACTCTATACACGGCTCTAACTTTACTCTATACACTGCTTTAACTTTACTCTAGACATGGCTTTAACTTTACTCTATACACGGCTTTAACTTTACTCTATACACGGCTTTAACTTTGTACACGACTTTACTTTTAGCATAATACTCGACACTCTTCTAATTGGTCAGCTCTAGTTTATACACGACTCATCGGTGTTATTATGCTCTACAGTGCACTCTATTCTCGTCACACAGCTTTACCTCTATTATAATACTTGATATATGGATTTACTCTAATATCCTCTCCCGTGCTCTAACTTAACTCTAATTGTATACACACTGCTCTGGCTACACTCCCATACTCCTCACTCGACTCTAAACAATATCATGTGACTCTATGATCCATCTCTATTTACGTACTGCTCTACCAGTACTCTTTTCATCTAGTATCTTATCTGGCTCCACCAATACTCTTTCATTTTGTTTAACGCTACTATATATTCTTGTTTGACTCTTAATACACTTCAAGGGACTGGGGTTTTCGAAAAGGGGCTCCAGTCCTGAAAGTGTACTTGACTTGCAGTGTGCTGGCTTAATAATCCAGAAGGGTTGATAGCCTCTGCAGTCCTATTTTAACTATCTAATACACTTCATATATATTGTTTCCTGTCATGCTACTCTTGACCCGACCCCATTTTCACACCGCCCTACTTTTACCAGGCTTTCTGTGCTGGAATTTAGCGTGCCTCGTGTTTTCTTTCTTTCCATTTCGCTCGATTATTTCTTGTATATCCCCGTTGTTCATTAGTTTCTTTGACTATTTTTCTATTCAATATCTCATGCACTCGACTGAATCTATTTCTGTTTTGATTTTTCTGGCAATCTTTATTTTCCAACTCTCATTTTTATATAATTACATTTTCCTTTGTCTTATTTTCTATTTCTCCCCGCCCCCCGCTTTTTTGTGTTGCTCAGTAATAAGTTTCTCTCTCTCTCTCTCTCTCTCTCTCTCTCTCTCTCTCTCTCTCTCTCTCTCTCTCTCTCTCTCTCTCTCTCTCTCTCTCTCTCTCTCTCTCTCCAATCCCTTTCATTCTTCACTGTTGGTTTTACCATCTTAGTTCCTCGACTCTTTCTTCAATATTTCTGTACGACTCTGTGTTCACTGTTTTCCGAATCTCTCGTATATTGTAATAACAACATTCGTTCTTTCGATTTGTTTCTTTTATCTTCATTTTTTGTTTTGGCATTTTTTGTATTTTTTCCACTGTTTTCGTTTTTTTCTATTTTCCAGTCTTATATTAATTCTCTGCTAATATCTGTATTCAATATTTCCATTATTGCTAATCGCTACATTCACAGAGCGGACTCGTTCAGCATTTGCTTCTCCCTTCATTTATTTTCTTCTTCTGTTCCCTAGTTCTTAAATTTTAAAATATTTTCCATTCTTTTTACGTTTCTCCGGATTTCATCTGAATCACTTCTTTAACTTTCTATTCCTTCCTTCTTTACTTATTCATATGCTATTTTGGTTTATAATTGTCCATTTTTCTTTCGTCCGTTTTATATATATATATACCGGTATATAAAACAAATCAGTTTCTCTCATCGGCTCTCATCTTTATCATTCCTTCTATTTTCTCTCCCTATCTTTCTTTACTTTTTTTTTTTTTTTTTTTTTTTTTTTTTAAAGACCTCCGTCTACGTATTGTGAAAAACCTGTTATCCTCCGGCAAATTGTGGGGTTGAGTGAGTGAAGGAGGGGACAGTGAATGAAGGAGGATACCTGTTTTTCATAATACGTGTTGCTAGCCCCAAACGCGCGAGCAACTGTGGCTTTCAACCATCCTGTCTTTACTTATTCATATAACATTCCCTGTCCATTATCGGCCATTTATCTTACGTCATTTTTCATCCCTCCCATTCTCTCGGTGTTTGCTTCGGCGAGTGAAAGTTGCAAATATTGACCGTGCATACATCATCGTTAAGGGAGCCCACCTCGCTTGTGTTATCTTTCTCTCCCTCTCTCTTTGGCTTGTATCCATTCGGCCCCATTCAGCCTACTGTTTTAAGACGTTTACCCCCATCCAGGTGTCAATATTTTCCTGGCGAGCGGTAGCGAGCCAACACATATATATTTTTGTTCTGACAGCAAGCTAAATTTGTACATTTTTCGATAGAAAAATGTCTCCGGCGAAGCCGGATTTCTCCATACAATGCTGGCTCGCTATCGCTTGCCAGGTAGAAATTGACACCTGGATGGGGATAAACGTCTTAAAACAGTTGGCTGAATGGGGCCGAATGGATACAAGCCAAAGAAAGAGAGAAATAGAAAAGGAGATAAACAAGCCGGTGACCCCCCTTAAGCCGGTATCACACGAAAGCTTTTTTAGTCAACATTCGATAATCAAAAACATTCTGGCAACATTTCTGGAATATTTTACCCTGGTATCGGAAACTAGACTGATGGTGGATGAATTAAGGTAACCGAAATACTTAAAATGTTGACCTTATAAGCTGCCAGACCAGTGTTGAGCATAAATGTTGAGGGCAAAAGCGCTCGTGTGATACTTGCGGGCTCGGGAATGTAACTCAAGTGAAGCGAAGTGATGAATGAAATAATTCTAATGTTGGAACGATGCAAACCAGTGAAACCATTTTGAGTGTTGTTATAGAGGGTGTTTTAACCTCTCGAATAACCCTTTGAACTTTAGAAGCTTTGATAAGTGAATTAAATTAAAAAGTAATGTGCTTTGTATTTAAAGCGTGGAAAATTGGTGATATATTAGTGTAAGATGTCGAGGAGTTTGATGCATAAACGATAGAAACAGCTTAAATTACAATGCGAATTATAAGAAAATGTAGTTTATGAGTACAGTGAGGCTCATCTTAATTTATATTTGAAACAAAGCTATTAAAAAGGAAAGTATAAACATGTTAAGGAAGTGGAAAGCTGTGAAGGAAATGAGTGAGTTGTGAAGTTCAGTTATTTGTGTTTTGTTTTGGTTGTGAGGGGTGTACCAAGATGGCGCTGGATTGTCGTTTGTGTGCGTCAGGGAGCAACAGCTTGGAGCCCACCTCTAAGATTGTTTACATAGGGGTGAGTTGTCAGACTATACCGCTTTATATAACTTGTATTGAATTTGTGGTATTTGTAATGGATGACCTTTTTATTTGACTTTGTGTGTTCGATTTGTTGTTTGTAAAGACTAAGTTGTGTTTACCTGTACAACGCTTGTAGCTAATGTTAATAACCACCCTCTGAACAATTGACGATATTTTGTGACTACACAACAGTATTAATAATAAATGTATTCAGATTTAGTTAACTGACGAAAATGTAAGCCAATACTGGTGATATATACTGTTCGACGAGTTATTTGGTAATACAAAATCTCAGGTTTAAACCTTTCACTGCGGGAGCCGTACAGGTACGTCATGGCAGTTTACTGCAATTCAAAGCCCATTAAAGTCTGTGGAGACGAGTGCGAGTGATCAGGAGCGTGGCAGGGCCCGTTCTCTCTCCGGCACGTTACCGCGACACTGAGAGTCTCACCCCATGTCTCGCGAGATATATACAGCGTTGCCAAAGGCAAATGTAGCGCAACATTGCTAATTATTAGTGAACATTGCTGATGTCTCTAGTAACGCTGCGGGTGAACCCCACACGCTACGAAGCTCGTTCTGGTGTCATTTTGAAGCAATTTTCTTCTAGTGTTTGCTGTAAACATTTAATTTTATTCATACACCTGCTTAAGCAATCAGGAGTACCTGAATGAACCCTACTATAGCAGAAATATGCCCGCACTGATTGGGTTAAGCTACCTGTTTGGGTCCCCAAAATGGTATCTTTTGAGATGTTCCTTGATTAGTATAGCTTATTATTAATCTACTGTATATCTTATCAAACGTCTCCCACACCACACTTTCCTTTATACCTCCCCCCCTCCCCCCACCACCACCACCACCGCCACACACACACATTCACTCACTCACTCACTCTCTCTCTCTCTCACACAACGCGGAACTAGTAGTATGACAAATGAGAGCGTGACACTGGGATGGCATAACCATTGTTCACTTAGGTCATGCTGGGATTCGAACCCGCTCTTACCGCTCCACTTTGGTCATACTTATGGGTCAGGAACGGAGGGTCATTGTTTGATTCCTTTGGGGTAGCCAACCAATGATTGTATATATATTTCCATCATTTTTAGAGAACCATTACCTACCCACATCTACACAAATGCGTTAATTAGTATCATAACTTCTTTTTAGTAATTTTGTTCTTAATTGTCAGGAGTATTGCTTTGCTTTAACCCATCCAGTACCAGGGACGTCCTTTTCATCATATTTTGGCAACTATTAGACGATTTTATTCAGCTTAGGAAGGACCTCTAGCAATAATAAGTGGTATAATGTCCTTAGCACTCGTTTCTTCCTCTTTTGTTCCCGTTCCATGTTGTCATTGTAACTATTTGTCTCGGCTCTTATTGTCTCCACCTTTGTTATGCTATATTATCCATGTCACTGGTGGTTACATTCACCTCTGTTGTATTCTGTTAAGGCCGGTTGTCTTTGTCGTCTCTTGTACGGTATCCCCCCCTACTGTGCCCCCCCCTCTCTCTCTCTCTCTCTCTCGCTCTCGCTCTCTCTCTCTCTCTCTCTCTCTCTCGCTCTCGCTCTCGCTCTCGCTCTCGCTCTCTCTCGCTCTCGCTCTCTCTCTCTCTCTCTCTCTCTCTCTCTCAGCCCTTGTATCTCCCCCCTACTGTTTTTCTCTCTATGCTATCTCCCCCTACTGTTACTCTCTCTGTTGTCTCTGTGTCCCTTTGTCTCTTCACCAACTGTTTCCTTTCAGTGTTGTCATTGTCAGTACGGCCTTCTGTCGCCTGAGGCAGTTTTTTTGCTTGTGTCATTGTCCTCCTCCGTGGTTGACTCAGGGGTCTGTTAGTAAAGGAATCCCTTGTGCACCTAATAATAAACACAAAAAGAAAAATCGTAATAATAGAAGTAGAGCAGTTTAATAATCCACCATGTAGTACCGGTACCTTCGCTTGGGTATCTATGTTTAAATGTATGTTTTTTTTTGGTTTTTTTTTTTTATGCCATAGCAAATGCTTTGGTCAATATTTACGAGTCACACCACAGCTGGGATCTCATTTTTAACGGTAGTTTTGGGTTCCTATCATTCTATGCTTCATTGCTATATACTTTTTATCCACCGGAATTTTTTTTTTTTCTTGGGTTTTTTTTTTTTTTTTTAAGCATTAACCTAACCAAAAAACCTAACCTAACCTAACCTAACCTAACCTAATAGCCCCCAAATACATTTAGGTTAGGTTAGGTTAGGTTTTTAGGTTAGGTTAATGCTAAAAAAAATAAAAAAATAAAAAAATAAATAAAAAAACCCAAGAAAAAATATATTTTCCGGTGGATAAAAAGTATATAGCAATGAAGCATAGAATGATAGGAACCCAAAACTACCCTTAGAAATGAGATTCCAGCTGTGGTGTGACTCGTAAATATTGACCAATGCTTTCTTAGTAGAACTGCAGATATCTGACGGGATTTATGTGTTGGATTTTATTTATTTATTTATTTATTTTATTTCATGGTCAACATGGCATTTGGAAACAAATCTATTTAGAATGAGTGTTGGTTTCCTCGTCAGCATCCTGAGAGGAAGTTCTGAAGGATATCTAACACGGAAACCCCAGTACGAGACTTCTATTGTTTATCATCTTTTCCTCCCACGCTGCCCTCTAGAAGTACCAGGTATACTTCACTGTAGATAATCTGCTTTCTTTAACTGTCTTCGTGGTGCGATGTATAAGGTGTTGATTTTCGGTGTGAGCATCCTGGGTTCGAATCCACGGACTGCCACATGTGTTTGTAAATTTCATTAATCGATTTTAGGAGTATGGTTGGTTGTTGGAAGGAACATAATAATTGAACTAGAGGGAATGTTTGTAAGATCATAACAAAAGACACACACACACACACTCACACACACTCTATCACTCGAAATAAACCGACTATTATTATTATTATATTTATTATTACACTTCTCCTCCCACCCAATTATTACACTTCTCCTCCTCCCACCCAATCAACATCTTTCCCCGGTGTATGATGATGTGAACCAATGCTTCCTCCCTTTCCTGGTATAGCCGCACACACATACCTGAAGGCTATCCACCACACCGCCCCGTTAAGGGGAGATTTCCACTTGAGGGACTTTTTTCTTGACCCCTTTCTCCCTCATGTCTAGCCCCATTGCTTTTGAGATTTTAAGATGTTTGCCCCATTATTTTGACGAGTTTAAGAACTTGCAACCCATTTCTGTCAATTTTAAGACCTTTCGTGCCATTTAGGTGTCGATTTTATCCTGGTGAGCGATAGCGAGCCTGTAATTTAAGAGTAATTGGCCTTCGGCCGGGACATTTTTCTACCGAAAAATTTACAAATTTATCTTGAAAGGGGGTCAAGGGGGTGAAATTTTAAGATTGCTGGAGGAGTAGGAAACAAACTAGAAACCTCCCCTTAATATGATACTAGCTATTATATCGTGGTTCACAACATAGGCAGGCACAGGTAGTCACGAGGCAGCTTCTTTAGTGTGGTGGTGGTGTAAAACAAAATGTATATAAATATATAATCGCTTTATTTCGTGTGGGTATGTGTGTGTGTGTGTGTGTGTGTGTGTGTGTGTGTGTGTGTGTGTGTGTGTGTGTGTGTGTGTGTGTGTGTGTGTGTGTGTGTGTGTGTGTGTGAGAAAGGGAGAGAGAGAGGTTGGGGGAGGGTTACACAATTAGGCACACGCTAGCCTCTCTGATGTGTCTGTTGAAGGCGTTGCTCTCTCTCTCTCTCTCTCTCTCTCTCTCTCTCTCTCTTTTTTTTTTTTTTACAGTAGTGTTGATGGTGTGAACAATCTCTATCCCCCCCCCCCCCCCTGCCTGCTCTAGACACACTATTTAAGGTCATCTTCAGCGCCGTTATCTGCCTTTAAGCCGGTTTCACGAGCGTTCTTTCCGTCAACTTTTATGGTCAATTGTTGTCTGGCATCTTCAAAATTTCAGTTATATCAGAAATCAGCCACCTAATATAATCTGCCTTCAGTCTAGTTTCCGATTCCAATGCGAGAGCTTCAATATTTTACGAGAAATAACTTGCTCATCGAAAAAGTGATCGTGTGACACCGGCTTTACACTCGCAGCACAAGGAGCCACAGTCACGAGTCTTCTTATTTGATGTGTGTGTGTGTGTGTGTGTGTGTGTGTGTGTGTGTGTGAGAACGAGAGAGACGTTGATTTCCCTCCCTCTGCCTATCTCTCTCTGGGTTTGTTTATATATGGCCGATATTTGATATAAATGCCTCCGTATTGATACAGCTTATCTAGATGAAACACATATACATCACTTCATTTTAAATGATTTATTGGAATACAATTTTATATTTAAATGTATATTTAGCCAACATGTAATAATGTTTATAGTATAAATATGGGCATTAAAGTTCACGGTAATGGTTGGCGATGTTTTCTTGTGTATTGTATGTTTTCATTAAGTCATGTTTACATACTCTTGCAATGTAATGATGGTTCTTGGTAGTAGTGGGCTTCAGTGTTTAGTCAGAGTTTAGATGTTGGTGTTGGTGTTATAGCAGTTCCTATAGTAGTAATAGGTATTGTTATTATTGATGTTATTGTGTTTTGTCTTTGTTTTTATTCTGTCATATATTTCACACTATTGTTGTGTTTACATTTTCGGTCCTGATGTGTGTATGTGTAGTGGTGATGTTTTTCTTGTTTCTATGGTGAATTTAGTGGTGGTAGGGTGGAGAGGAGGTTCTTCAGTCCTTTTGTTTAAACCAGGTTCCCCATCTCATCGTTGTCATGCCACTTCCTGGAAGATGTAGATGACAATTTGATTTTTCTATTGGTGGTAATTTATTAGGGTACCTCCAAACAGCTTTCTTTAAATTTAGAAGGAATTTTCAGAGTTAGAGGTTTAGCAAAAATACTATTAGTCGTTTTGTTTTAATCTAATAGGTTCTTGTTAATCTGAATAAATCTATTTGACAATAATATGGCAAAGGATTCGATTAATCGTCCGATAGAAAGGATTGCAAAACAACATATTCTCTCTTGCATCGTTATTTTTTATTTTCTATTTACTTATGTATTTGTATATATATATATATATATATATATATATATATATATATATATATATATATATATATATATATATATATATATATTTTTTTTTTTTTTTTTTTTTTTTTTTTTTTTTTTGCTTAGTTATTCTTGTATATGATATTGACTTTGCTTTGTATGTTTAAGGTTGATATGTTATTGTTTTATCGATGTTGATGTTATTAATCTGCATGGGTACCCTGGGATTTATTTTTGTCTGCTTCGTCATCGTAGTGGTTGCTGTTATTTGTTTTTATTTTCGTTAATGTTTTGTTTTTCTCTGTTGTTATTAATTATGAAGGTGAGAATAGTGATGGTTCCATAAATGTACAGCACAATGCCTTTCAAGTGTAGTTCTGTTATCCTGTTATTATAGTAACCGAAGGCCTTGAATTATACAAAATAGGCTACATAAGGATTATAAACGGTGGTGTATATTTTATGGCATCTTACCCGAACTTATAGCTAACCTGGCCCCTATTTTAGACGTAAGGCGGCGTGGAGTTACGTCGTAGAAGTTATGAAGTCACCTTGTGTGTATCCTTTACTGATCCTCTTATTGATGGGGTAGAAATAGAAGGGGGAAGGCCCGGGTGTGTGCGTGTGATAAATTACTGTGATGTAAAGTACTAGTGTGTGTGTGTGTGTGTGTTGTGTGTGTGTGTGTGTGTGTGTCTGTGTGTGTGTGTGTGTGTGTGTAATCTTATTGATGGGGTAGAAATAGAAGGGGGAAGGCCCGGGTGTGTGCGTGTGATAAATTACTGTTGTTGTAAAGTACTAGTGTGTGTGTGTGTGTGTGTGTGTGTGTGTGTGTGTGTGTTGTGTGTGTCTGTGTGTGTGTAATCTGTTACTTTGACATAAAGTACTAGTGTGTGTGTGTGTGTTGTGTGTGTTGTGTGTGTTGTGTGTGTGTGTGTGTTGTGTGTGTGTGTGTGTGTGTGTGTGTGTGTGTGTGTGTTGCTGTGACATAAAGTACTAGTGTGTGTGTGTGTGTGTGTGTGTGTGTGTTGTGTGTGTCTGTGTGTGTGTGTGTGTGTTGTGTGTGTGTGTGTAATCTGTTACTGTGACATAAAGTACTAGTGTGTGTGTGTGTGTGTGTGTGTAATCTGTTACTGTGACATAAAGTACTAGTGTGTGTGTGTGTGTGTGTGTGTTAGTGTGTGTGTGTAATCAATTACTGTGATGTAAACAACTAGTGTGTGTCCTATTCATAAGAGAAAGAGGGAGAGAGTGAGTGAGTGAATGAATAAGTGTAGGCTTTCCTTATACTTAAAGGCAACTAAACTATAGGTTTCTTGGCCACACCTTCCAGCTTCCCTTAACCTTTTGGCTACGGCTATGTTTGGGCTATTTAGGGCATATTCAGGCACTCCTGAATGATAAATCAAGCATCTGCATTAAATGAAGTGTATTCTGCCGAAAACTAGGTGAAAATAGCTTCAAAAGGACACCAGAACGGACCGTGTACGTGGTCTGGTTCACCCGCAGTGATCCCAGTGAAACGCGGGAACCCCGCTATTATGTAACACTCGCTCGCTTGGCTACACTGGTGAGAGAGACAGAGAGAGACTCGCCTGAGACACAGCAAAACATTCCAGAACGTCACCCGCAGCGAAAGGGTTAATAATGGAGTATCGGTATAGAGGGGAAAGCCCGGGTTGGTGTCATAGGGTTGGTGTCATATATTAGTGTCTGGTGGAATACTGGACAGAGAGAGAGAGAGTGAGAGTGTATGTGAGAGTGTGAGAGCAGCCCTCTGCGGGTCCCCCTTACAAGAGATAGTGTGTGTGTGAGAGAGAGAGAGAGTGTGTGTGTGTGTGTGTGTGTGTGTGTGTGTGTGTGTGTGTGTGTGTGTGTGTGTGTGTGTGTGGCCGAAAAGTCATATAATCACCAGCATTATGGGGCTAACGACTTAA
>CM064497.1:720700-730700 GCA_032716605.1 Paralithodes platypus | reverse complement strand
CCGGCGACGTCTTTTTAACTTTGTTCTTGCTATATTTAGACGAGTTTGTGCAGTTTAACCCTCTCCGACATATGACGCAATTTTGAGCCTATTAGGGACACTTTAAAGCCTTTATTACCATCAGGGGCATTTACAAACCTTTAGTTTAGTTACTTCAACCTCTGCAGTTGTCTTTGAGTTAGCTGTGGGCAGAAAACTAATTATGGAGAGGTAATTATAAGAGTGAGAGAACTCTATTTCTTATTGCTAATCTGGCAACCTCTGCGTCATATGAGTCTGAAGTTGTTAAGAAGGAGCTATGGTAGTAAAAATGATTAAGCTAGATAGTTGTTAAGAAGGAGTTATGGTAGTAAAAATGGTTAAGCTAGATAGTTCCAAGCCTTTGAATTGCTGGAGGTCCTCTTTAAACTGGATAACATCTTGTAATAGCAAGCCAGAATAAAATGTACAAAGATGTCGCCGGTACATAAGGGGTTAATATAGATTTCATTTGGTATATCTTATTGTATTTGTTATCCACTCTCCATTTTATTCCATACTTTAAATGTTGATACCCCTCCCAGCATGATGACTCCTTTCTTATATATATATATATATATATATATATATAGAGAGAGAGAGAGAGAGAGAGAGAGAGAGAGAGAGAGAGAACCACAAATACACGTGATATATACATTTCTTGTACTTGGCGAGTACTACTCGCTAGGTAAATGAAACACGGAGCTGCAAGCTTTCGTCTGTATTCCAAGACATCTTCCGGCAGATAGAGAAGAAAGGGTGGGAGTCAACTTGTCTTTCCTAACCCGTGACAGTTACCAATCAGTAAGAACAACATTTATTATTTGTTGACAAGTATCACAAAGCAACACATACAATAACCACGTGTGTGTGTGTGTGTGTGTGTGTGTACTTACTCTAGTTGTACTTACTCTAGTTGTATTGCGGGAGTGAGCATGCTCGTTATTTCCCGCCTCCTATATGTGTAGGTGTTATATGTATCGTTGGAATGGCTGTGGACGTGTGTGTAGTCTGTATTTTTAGCCAATTGGCGACATCGGAAACGAAGGCTTAGGGTGGATCTGTATGGTACCATTCTCACTATAGACGGTACCGTCTCGCCCGAAGGCTTAGGTAGCCATCAGCTTAGGTGAACCATATGATACCCATCTCGCCTTGTACTTGTGTGTGTGTGTGTGCGTGTGTGTGTTGCCCCCTAACAACAAGGACTAATGTGGAATGTACCAAACAAGGCATTCTAACCCGGGAAAATATAAAATGATCGTTGTGTATATATGAACAACTGGGCGAGCCTTGAAACAGGAAATACAGGTTGCTCAATAAAAACAAAAATTATAAAAATTAACAATAATGAACAAAATAGACACACACACACACACACAGATAATGTTGACAAAAGAGGGGATGTATAATAATAATAATAATAATAATAATAATAATAATAATAATCTATATCTATCTATCTATCTATTGCCTGACGCCGGGATCCCCGAAGGGGTGGCCACGAACGAACCGCCCCCATGCACCTCTGTCCCCAGTCAGTCGACGCCCCTCCCCCCAACCAGCACCGCCTTCGTTCATGTACTTCCTCACTCCATCCTTCCACCTCTCATTCGGTCTACCTCTCCCTCTCTGTCCCTCCACCTCGCTCTCGTACACCCTCTTAGTCATTCTCTCGCTTTCCATACGTTCCATATGGCCGAACCATCTCAAGTTGTTCCTTTTCACACTTTCCAGCACATCTACCTCCACACCACACCTCCTTCTTACTTCCTCATTAGTTTGTCTATCCCTCCATGTAACTCTGCACGCACTTCTTAAGTAATTCATTTCCACTGCTCTCACTCTTGGTCTGAGTCTCTCAACCAACGTCCATGCTTCGCTTCCGTAAGTCAGTGTCGGGATTACCACACTGTCATGCAAGGACTTCTTCACTTCCATACTGACCACCCTATTTCTTGTTACTGCTTTCAGCGTTCCTACAACCCTCTTCCCCTGTTGTACCCTCTCCCGCACTTCCTCATCCATAGTCCCATCTTTACTCAACACACTGCCCAGATACTTAAAAGAGTTGACGATCTCCATAGCCTGACCGTTCAGCTTCACCTCACACTCTGTGACTTCACCCCTTTCGAAGACCATAACCTTGCTCTTCCCCGCATTTACCTTCAAATTCCGTTTTTCGCACACTGTTCCAATACAAACTCATTTACCAGACCCTGCAACTCCCATTCATTATCACTCATCAGAACTGTATCATCCGCAAACAGCAGTATAGGTAGCTTCCACTCAATTCCCTCCCTTTTCAGCGTTACACCAACATCCACTGCTCTTGATAGTATTTCTTTCACGACTCCATCCATATATACAGTAAACAACCACGGGGACATCACACACCCCTGTTTCAAACCAACATTCAGGTCAAAGAACTCGCTCTGCTCACTCTCCACACGTACTGCCGCCATTGCACCCTCATACATGCTCTTCACTGCTTTCAGCAACTTGCCATCTACTCCGTATCTTCTAAGTACTTTCCACAAACCTTCTCTATAATAATAATAATAATAATAATAATAATAATAATAATAATAATGCATATTAATAAATAATAATAATATACTGAATATATTACTGGAAGATTTATATTTTATATTTGAAGGGTTTCGTTTAGCTATACAAATAATTCCGTTGATTTACAGTGATTATTCCTAAATTGATGTTAGCCAGGATACAAAAAAAGAAAATGTTTGTGTAATGAGTGTCTCGATATATTCTTGACTCCATTGGTTAGGAGAGTTAATCCGCAAAGGAATAAAATCGTCTAATTGTCTCCGCTTTTCTTGTGATTCTTTCGAAAAAATTTAAGGATTGGCAATATTTGTGTGTTTTTTTTTTCTCTCTCTCTCTCTCTCTCTCTCTCTCTCTCTCTCTCTCTCTCTCTCTCTCTCTCTCTCTCTCTCTCTCTCTCTCTCTCTCTCTCTCTCTCTCTCTCTCTCTCTCTCTCTCTCTCTCTCTCTCTCTCTCTCTCTCTCTCTCTCTCTCTCTTAATTAGCTTCAAAGCCTGAGGCCTCCCTTTAAGCTACTTAGGTAATTTCAAAGCCAGGCATCTATTGGAAGAATTCTCACAACTGTTAACCTTATATTTAACTGCTTTGATGGTGTAATGGTTAGAGTGTTTAAGATCTATATGTGGTAACCCAGGTTCGAATCCCGAGAAGATCATATGTTTTCCTTAATTTCATTGTGAAGTGTTTGGTGTTGGGAGTGAAATGATTATATTAGATGATTCTCGTGATCTATACTATTTCATGAATTATGCATATATATATATATATATATATATATATATATATATATATATATATATATATATATATATATATATATATATACCCGGTATATATATATATATATACTGTATATATATATATATATATATATATATATATATATATATATATATATATATATATATATGAAATTCTTGGAGGCATATATAAGCAGTCAACCCGTTCAGTACTAGTTTCGTCCTTTTCATTTTATAATGGCCACTAATAGACGATTTTATTCAGTTTAAGCAGGATCTCCAGCAATTATCAGGCTTCCAACTATCTTAATGAACCACCACAGATCCTTCTTAAGCTGCACAAAATCGTTTAAATATACCTAGAATAAAATATATAATCTTTGAACTTTTAAAGTCAACTCTTGAAGCATGTGGGCAATAATCCAGCATGTCTGGTTTGGGTTCAATACGGATTCAAATGGGTATATCTCCATTGATGCGCTTGACTGTAAAAACATATCCAGTGTGTCGGATTCTCTCTATAAATGACTGTACGTGATCTCTCTCTCCCCCCCCCTTCCCTGACGTTATATTAGATCAGCGTTCAGTCTACCCAAACACGCAAACGGGATAGCTCTACTGAACGTGATCGCCTCTGATTCGACGAATCACGTTTGTGATTTTTTGCAATCAGACGGCGATCACGCTAACACTCCCTGGAGGTGACTAAGAAGCTATCATAACAGTAAGCCTAAATCTCACCTCTACATTATATTATCATAATTAAGCTTAATTAGCCTCCCTCCATGTTATTTATGTGTCGCAATCTCAATTATAAGGTGGCACACCTATAAAAATCATAGTTACCGTGACCATTTTGCTATATATAACATAAAACAAGCAGCTTGGAGCGCAAGTCTCACAGCTACTTCGTCAGGCCTTCAGTGCGGTAAGCGTAGCCTACTATTGTAATGGGTTATAACTTGCTGTACAGGTTTTTGAGCGTTTGTCTATATTATTGATTGATTATTATGTGTTTTATGCGGTTTGTATTTCATTGTTATAGTTATATATCGGTAATGTTACAGTTGTTACTATGCCAATTGAATGATAGCCTATATTTTAACGGGTTATAGCCTAGCTTGCTGTACAGGTTTGTCGGCGCTTGTCTATTATTGATCGATTACTCTATTTACATTTCTTAAAAACAATTTATGAGGCATAATTGCATCGAAGTATGATAGGTCAGTTAAGCTATGTTTAGTAAGGTAGCCTATCCACGCTATAGTTAAATTTTCAAAGGTAATCTAATGGTTAAAACATAATATTTATAAACCTTCCACAAATATAAGCTTGCAAATAGCCTATATACACATTGATCGTCAGGAAAAGAAAGTATGCCTATACATACATCGCCAGGAAGAGATAATATATATAGGCAACTATTTAATTCAGCCTGGCTACATCGCCAGGGAAAGAACAATATATATAAACTATAGAATTTAGCCTATTCATACTCCTACATCGCCAGGAAAAGAACATCTACTTTTTATTTCCCCAATAAACTAACGGAGAATTGTTTGAAAATTACACGGGGAATAAAGAGCTATCTTTGCCAGATAAGAACCGTAATAACTTTTTCAACATTTCCTTATAAGATTATAAGATATAATAGCCTGATGGTAGCCTAGCCTACCGTCTGTCTTGAGCTTGAACAAGGCTGCCGACTGTAACTGACAGTGTGACTACCATAGCCAATAGTCTATATTGATGGATAATAATATCCAATATTAAAATGTATTGATTTGACAAAACCATTTGACTTTGATTGAAATTAATAGACGGAAGAAGCACTGTAACAGGCCTAAAACCTTCGCAGACATCGCCAACAAGATTTGAATTTCGTGCTCATAGCCACTGACCAATCAGCGACGAGAATCAATGTGTGCCTATGAATGTCGTTCAGTCTGCGCGATCATAAACAGGATTGCTCAAACAGAAACAGGATTGCCTGATAGGGCCTCAATACCCCCAGGGGGTATCGACACCGGTTCTTGGGGTATCCAAAAAGTCAACCTGGAAAATATTAAATTAATAATTTAGTGCACTGAATGGTGACTATGACTAACTGGCAACTACGAGTAGGGAGTGACTAACTGGCAACTACAAGTGGGAGTGAGTGAGTGGGAGGAAACAGTCAGTGAGGAAATATTGTGTGTAAGAATTATACTTTATTCATTTATTTACTGAAAATAAAAATAAAAGAGTCTATAGAATTCAGCTGTTCATAGCCGTCCTGTTTTTTTTTTTTTTTTACAGGAAATTAAAAGTTAAAAGTCGGGAGTACGGGTAGTAGGCTAATATTGGAGAGGGGGTATCAGGTTGACTTGGAGTTGAACTTTGGGGTATCGGGGCTGAAAAACTTTAAGAACCACTGTACTAGATGGACATGAACACTAGGAATACGTGAACAATTAAATACATGAACAATTAAATACGTGAACAATTAAATACGTGAACAATTAAATACATGAACAATTAAGGGGAGGCAGATGGTTTTTCTGGACCCCCTTCTACCTAATGTTTAGCCCCACTAGTTTTGAGATTATAAGACGTTCGGCCCATTAGTTTGTCGATTTTAACACCTTTCGCCCCATTTCTGTGTCAATTTTAAGACCTTTCGTGCCATTTAGATGTCGATATTTTCCTGGCGAGCGATAGCGAGTCTGCAATTTTAAGAGGAACCGGCTGCCGAAAAATTTCCAAATTTATCCTGAATTTAGGGGGTGTTTTTCTAAGCTTGATGGAGGTCTAGGGAGGAAGCTAAGAAAATATACCGTATAAATAAATGAATTAAGGGGAGATCTCCACTTGAGGGATTTTATTCTTGACCCCTTTCTCCCTCATGTTTAGCCCCATTGCTTTTGATATTATAAAACGTTTGCCCCATTAGTTTAGCGATTTTAAGAACTTTCACCCCATATTAAGACCTTTCGTGCCATTCAGGTGTCGATTTTATCCTGGCGAGCGATAGCGAGCCTGTAATTTAAGAGGAACCGGCTTTTAGCCGGGACATTTTTCTACCGAAAAATGTACAAATTTATCTTGAAAGGGGGTCTAGAGGGGGTGTAATTTTAAGATTAATGGAATTCTAGGGAACGAACTAAAAACCTCCCCTTAATAGACCAAACAAACGGCCAGTCTCCCCTTAAATACAGGAACAAATACATACAAATCTGGCCTTAATTCCCGGGGAAGGAAGAAACAGGTGGTCATAAAACCGACCAAAGGGGGGGAAGATTGTTAACACACTTTTTTTTTACTACAGTGGGCTTACCTGGGGAATTTGGTGGCGTGATTTTAAGCTTGATGGACGTCTGGGGAACAACCTAAAAACCTCCCTTTAACCCCTTCTGTACCGCAACGTCTTTTTCATATTATTCTAGCTATATTTAGATGATTTTGTGCAGCTTAAGAAGGATCTGTGGTAGAATAAAGGGTTAATTGAGATAGTTCAAAGCCGCTTGATTGCTAAAGGCCCTTTTTAAGCTGAAAAATATCGTCTAATAGTAGCTAGAAGAAAATAAAAAGACGTCGCCGGTACGGAAGGAGTTAAGGGGGGATAGGCCGGGTTTTCTGGCCCCTTCTCCCTCGTGTTTAGCCCCATTGGTTTTTAGATTTTCAGACGTTCGGTCCATTAGTTTGGCGATGTTAAGACTTTACACCCCATTTATTTGTCAATGTTAAGACCTTTCGTGCTATTTAGGTGTCGATTTTTTTTACCTGGCGAACGATAGTTAGCCTGTAATTTTGGAAGAAGGCCTAGAAATTTTTCTACCGAAAAATTTACAAATTCATCTAGGAGAGGGATCTAATGGATGTTTGTTTTAAGTTTGATGGAGGTCTAGGGAGGAAACTAGAATAATAATGAATATATGAACAATTCGACCAAAAAACAACCCATGCCCCCTAAAGGCGTTATACAAGACAAGTGTACTACATTACATAACGTGTGTGAGAAAAGCCCCGTCACTGTTCATAAAAGGTGAGATAGACGGTTCTCCTGGGGGTAGCGCCACAAGGGTAACTGGTTAAAAAAAAAAAAAAAAAAAAAAAAATCGTCTATGTGTATGCCCTTTGGTAACGATTTTAGTACGTTGCAGACACTCCGGTGTTTTACTCAACTTATAAATGACCTCTAGAAATTACGTGGGTACAAACAACTCATTATAGTAGCAACCCTCATCTCTCAGTAAGTCATTATAGTAGCAACCCTCATCTCACACTAACTCATTATAGTAGCAACCCTCATCTCTCACTAAGTCATTATAGTAGCAACCCTCATCTCACACTAACTCATTATAGTAGCAACCCTCATCTCTCACTAACTCATTATAGTAGCAACCCTCATCTCTCACTAACTCATTATAGTAGCAACCCTCATCTCACACTAACTCTTTATAGTAGCAACCCTCATCTCTCACTAACTCTTTATAGTAGCAACCCTCATCTCACACTAACTCATTATAGTAGCAACCCTCATCTCTCACTAAGTCATTATAGTAGCAACCCTCATCTCTCACTAACTCATTATAGTAGCAACCCTCATCTCACACTAACTCATTATAGTAGCAACCCTCATCTCACACTAACTCTTTATAGTAGCAACCCTCATCTCTCACTAACTCTTTATAGTAGCAACCCTCATCTCACACTAACTCATTATAGTAGCAACCCTCATCTCTCACTAAGTCATTATAGTAGCAACCCTCATCTCTCACTAACTCATTATAGTAGCAACCCTCATCTCACACTAACTCATTATAGTAGCAACCCTCATCTCACACTAACTCTTTATAGTAGCAACCCTCATCTCACACTAACTCGTTATAGTAGCAACCCTCATCTCACACTAACTCATTATAGTAGCAACCCTCATCTCACACTAACTCTTTATAGTAGCAACCCTCATCTCACACTAACTCTTTATAGTAGCAACCCTCATCTCACACTAACTCATTATAGTAGCAACCCTCATCTCTCACTAACTCTTTATAGTAGCAACCCTCATCTCACACTACCTCTTCATAGTAGGTTGTTTTAACTATTTGTGTCTCATACTATTCTGTTGATTTATTAACAGTTTTCATCTTACAATATGTGCTACAACATAGGGTACTTGCTGGTGTCCTACTAATTTTGAGAACTAAAGACAATTGAATGTTAGAAAAGGTTAAGCTAAATGACATATATTAACATCTGCCACCCTGAAAATCTGCGAACGTCTGCAAGTAGGAATTTAGTCCAACATTTCTGAGTATACCTTATAGTCAGTCCACGGGCGTGTTTCACTACGGACACCCATAATAATCTTTCCACTCCCTGTTCCCTCTTTCATGACAAAAAATGTGAAATAATAAACAAAAATTTGTGGCTGTAAAAAGGCTCCTCACCTTTTGTCATCCTTTACCACGCCCTGTCGTTTTGTTATCCTTTACCACGCCCTGTCGTTTTGTCATCCTTTACCACGCCCTGTCGTTTTGTCATCCTTTACCACGCCCTGTCGTTTTGTCATCCTTTACCACGCCCTGTCGTTTTTGTTATTGGAGTACTCACGAACAAAGCCGAGATTTCTTGTTTCAAGGTCACTGGGAAGGTGAAGTATTTGAGATTTGAGTAGCTTCACTTGCCGGTAACTGATTGTGTTTTATATTAAGGAGAGATGGGTTGTTTTTCTAGACCTCATCTCCCTCAAGCTTAGCCTCATTAGTTTTCAGATAGTAAGATGTTTGCCCCATTAGTTTGTCGATTTTAAGACCTTTCGCCCCATTTATTTGTCAATATTAAGACCTTTCGTCCTATTTGGGTGTAATTTTATTTCCTGGTGAAGATAGTGAGCCTGTAATTTTGGAAGAACTGGCCTTCGGCCACGACATTTTTCTACCGAAAAATGTATACATGTAAATTAATCTAGAAGGAGGATCTAATGGATGTTTGTTTGTTTTTTTTAAGTTTGGTGTAGGTCTAAGGAGGAAACTAAAAAATAAAAATATATATATGAAATAATCGACCCCAAAATATACCCTTCCCCCTTAACATTAAATTTATATCATGTCCGTTGATTAAACTTATTCTGTCGCCGTAGTATACTCAGGGTTTTGGGAAGAGAACAATTATATGATTGCGAACTTTATCAGAATTGCGATGAAGCTCAGTAATCAACTACATAGAAATCCTTCCTTACCCTACCATCATCTTAGCATCATCCTACCATCACCCTACCTAACCATACATCACCCGACCACCATCACACCATCACCCTACCAGCACCATACCTCACCCTACCACCACCTTTCTACCACCCTATCTCACCCTACCATCATCCGTATACCATCTTTCTACCACCCTAGTTCACCCTACCATCATCCGTATACCATCATCCTACCACCATCTTTCTACCACCCTATCTCACCCTACCATCATCCGTATACCACCACCCTACCACCATCTGTCTACCACCCTATCTCACCCTACCATCACCTTAACAACACCCTATCATCACCCTATTGTCCAGTTGACCTTACCTGATCATCTCTCTGCACCCAGCTTACCTCACCTGTGGTACAGTCGGCCAAATAAGTCATGTCTCGGCACCACGAATAATTGCATCCATAATTGGTATCAGCAATATATAAA
>CM064497.1:703200-710700 GCA_032716605.1 Paralithodes platypus | reverse complement strand
TAAGTAGTCTGCCTTGCTCGCTTATCGTAGAGATCATTCATTAACTACTTGCGAGTTTCAGGTTATAAGGAAGTTGGAGCCGTAAATATTGATATCAAATTGATATACAATAATGATGTAGGTTTCTGATGGCTAAAGGGTATGTTGAATATGGTCTTATGTATTTATGAATGTACTACGCCCGTATTTTAGCTGGTAATTCTGCTAAATATCGATGGCTACAGCTCCAACTTCCTTATAGAACGGAACTCGCAAGTGGGGTTCAATAACACTCGCCCGGTCACGCCTTTTTCAGGGGATTTAATAAACGATATTATGGTTCTTCATCAACTGATTAATATCGTCTACTGATAGCCAGAATGGTGTGAGTGTAGGTGTGATTCCATTCCAAAGGTTAATGTGAAGTGCATCTTTCATATCTACCATATAGTATTAAGGGGAGGTTTTTACTTTGTTCGCTAGACTTCCATCAAGCTTTAAAAAAAAAAAAAAAAAAAAAAAAAAAAACACACACACACACACACACACACACACACACACACACACCCTTGAGCCCCTTTCAAATTAAATGTGTAAATTTGTTGGTAGACAAATTTCCCGGCCAAAGGCCGGTCCTTCTTAAATTAAAGGCTCGCTATCGCTCGCCAGGAAAAAATCGACACCTAAATAGCACGAAAGGTCTTAAAATTGACAAAAATGGGGTGAAAGTTCTTAAAATCGCCAAACTAATGGGGCGAACGTCTTAAAATCTCAAAACTAATAGGGCTAAAGATGAGGAAGAAGGAGGTTCGAAAAATAATCCCTTTAAGTGAAAATCTGACCTTAACAGTAGACGCGCGCCATACTGTATAATGTGTCTACAGTAACCCGTAGATGCAGGATACAGTAGTGCATAATAACATAGGCCTTCATCGTGTCTTAAGGGGAGGTTTTTAGTGGATTCCCTACACTTCCATCAAGCTTAAAATTACTACCCCTAGACCCCCTTTCAAGGTAAATTTGTACATTTTTCGGTAGAAAAATGTCCCGGCCGAAGGCCGATTCCCCTTAAATTACAGGCTCGCTATCGCTCGCCAGGAAAAAATCGACACCTAAATGACACGAATGGTCTTAAAATTGACAGAAATGGGGCGAGGGTTCTTAAAATCGCCAAACTAATTGGGCGAATGTCTTAAAATCTGAAAAGCAATGGGGGAGAGGGGGGTCTAGACAAAAATCCCTCAAGTGGATATCTCCCCTTAATCCTTTGAGTACCAGCGACGTTTGTTATATTCTATTCTAGCTGTATCTATGGTATGCAGCTTAGGAAGGATCTGCGGTCGGTTAAAAAGGATTGGTGGAGATAGTTTGAAGCCTTAATAAAATGCTAGAGGTCCTTGCTAAGCTGAATAAAATCGTCTGATGGTTGCAAGAATGTGATGAAGAGGATACAGTAGTGCATGTCAAGGTGCCAAATCGGAGCAATTTGGTTTGAAGACTTGAATTAATATTAGGAGAAATACAAGAAAATTAACATGAAATAGCATTGTTTTGGCCATGCTATCACTTCTAAATAGCATTGTTTTGGCCATGCTATCACTTCTAAATAGCATTGTTTTGGCCATGCTATCACTTCCAAAGACAAATAGCAATGTTTTGGCCATTCTATCACTTCCAAAGACAAATAGCAATGTTTTGGCCACTGTCACTTCCAAAGACAAATTGCAATGTTTTGGCCATTCTATCACTTCCAAAGACAAATAGCAATGTTTTGGCCATTCTATCACTTCCAAAGACAAATAGCAATGTTTTGGCCATTCTATCACTTCCAAAGACAAATAGCAATGTTTTGGCCATTCTATCACTTCCAAAGACAAATTGAACTATAAACCATAATTTGATGTTCCTAAACACAATAATACAGACTAAAAGTAATGGACTCTGCTTTGGGTTGACACCCTGATGATGCATACATATACTGTAGGCCTTCATTGAGTCTTAGCATTTATCCTTGCGCTGAATCCAATACTCGCGGTAGTCTTAATATATAAGGAGTTATTGTAGTACTCAAAAGATTTATGGTATAATGCAATATATTTGTAATTAAGTGTATACAGCTAAATAGGTCAATATAATGTATCTTATATGTACTATATATATATATATATGATATTTAATACCTACATAGCCTATTTCTCGTATTATTGTGGATGCATTTGTGTGCATAAATATCGTGTTAGTCCTGGTAGGGGAATTAAGGGGGGTCACCGGTTTATTTATCTTTCTCTCCTATTCTCTCTTTCCTGGCTTGTATCCATTCGGCCCCATTCAGCCAACTGTTTTAAGACGTTTATCCCCATCCAGATGTTGATTTCTTCCTGGTGAGCGATAGCAAGCCAGCATAGTATGAAGAAATCCGGCTTCGCCGGTGAAATTTTTCTATTGAAAAATGTACAAATTTAGCTTGCTGTCAAAACAAAAATATATATATGCTGGCTCGCTACCGCTCGCCAGGAATATATTGACACCTGGATGGGGGTAAACGTCTCAAAACAATAGGCTGAATGGGGCCGAATGGATACAAGCCAAAGAGAGAGGGAGAGAAAGAGAATAAAAGCGAAGTGGGCTCCTTTAAGAGAAAGTGGGTTGGTCGTGAGGGCGGTATAAGCTCCTTCTGCTGGAACACTTTAGGGTTTAATGTGATTATTTATCGTTTATCTGTGTGTGTGTGTGTGTGTGTGTGTGTGTGTGTGTGTGTGTGTGTGTGTGTGTGTGTGAAAGAGAGAGAGAGAGAGGCTGTTTTATTTTATTGGTTGTGTGTGTAAGAGAGAGAGAGAGAGAGAGAGAGATAGGCTGTTGTATTGCATTAGTTGTGTGTGTATGAGAGAGAGAGGCTGTTTTGTTTATTTATTAGTTATGTGTGTGTGTGTGTGTGTGTGTGTGTGTGTGTGTGTGTGTGTGTGTAGCTTAAACTGATACCTGTCTGTGATTTTTCAGGGCAAAATTTTATCATCAACTGTACTATCTAGTTTTCGTTATCATTTTGCACCCGTATAAATCGTAAAGCTGAAGGTAGATTATTTTTAGTGATGGCAATCGTATAATCGTTTAATTTCAGAAGTTACTATTCCTAATCTTGGAAATTGGGCTCACGTGAATTCGCCAGATTATATGTGGTGATGGCAATCGTATAATCGTTTAATTTCAGAAGTTGCCATTCCTGAGTTAAATAAATCTTAGAAATTGGGCTCACGTGCATCCGGTACAGGAGGGTGTGGTTTATTGGTGTATAATGTCAGAGTGTTTATATCTATTGTACATTTAGGCCAGCTCCCCCCCGACCTGTCCTTGTGTTCACTGTTTATGTGCAGTATTGGCAAGTGTCCCATCTGTCGCCACTGACGCACCATTGTCAACGTATCACATCCACCCCACTATTGTATTTATAGTTTGATGTTGTTCTTTTTTTAATATGTTCTTCATTTACTGTCAGTGTTTGCTTGCGTTGTCAATATTCCTCCGCTTTCCAACATTTGCGTCACAATGTACAATACCACATACTGTACTTCTTTTTCAATACATTTTATATATATATATATATATATATATATATATATATATATATATTAAATATAATGTACACAGTTCAGTTATAGCTTTTTCCAATTCCATTGTACACACAAACACGCGCCGCGGTACGTAAAAACTCCTACACATAAAAGGCACCACATGATAAAAGTTTAAAAGTCATCTATGAAGGAATGTTGGACACATGGCGGCCACTGTATTGCTAACTCCGAACACCCAGACCTTGACCATACTATAGTCTGTTCGCTGTAAGTAGGCAAGAAATCATGCCCTCTAGCCTCTGTAACTCAAAAAGGGCTAGAGCAAATTGTCTGTAAATTTCCACATCTATTCCTTGACTGGCTCTTCCCAAATGGTAGAAATATTATTTCGATTACTCTAGTCGTTTTTGAGTTACAGAGGTTAGAGGTCATGATTTCTCGCCTACTTACAGCGAATAGACTACACACCTTCTTTTAAAACCACCACCACTCTACCCAAATAACCAACTTAAAGACATATGAATACAGCAATCGGGCGTTATGTATCAGATAAATTTAAATGTAATCTTAATAGTAACCAGTTAAATAAACATATTGTAATCTCTACAACCAAACTAGCTTATAAGTGGTTCCACCGTTGTAGAGAGCAAGCTGATATTTGAGCATATATGTCGCCCTATCTTTATAAAGTTATATCAGTATAGGCTAGTATATCATAATTTAACATGGCATAAATATCTATAGCGTATCTGTGTCACCTAAATTATTTATAATATACTGTTCATAATGGATCTTATGACTAATGTATTTACTTTATTATTTATAATATACTGTTCATAATGGATCTCATGACTAATGTATTTACTTTAGTGAACTATATCCTTATTGTGTTTTACAATATGCGCATATTGAAATTGGAAGCTTCTTGGTAGCCTTGCCCTTCGGTCACAAGGCCTTCAACTTTGGGTTCAAGCACAGTGACGTAATGTTGATATCACACCACTCCACACGGTAAAGACACATAAATAAGTTATTCTGTCTTGATGGTGTAATGGGTAGAGTGTTTAAAACCTGTATGTGGTAACCCAGGTTCGAATCCCAGTGGATCACATGCTTTCATTAACTTCATTGGGAGGGGTTTTGTGTTGGAGTGACATTAATAACAATTTATTATTTACGCTAAGTCATTCATATCATTGTACACAACCTTTACATGCTTACAAATCTACGTAAAATACATATTTAAACAAATATAAATACAGTATATATATATATATATACATATATATATATATATATATATAAGGATCGGGTTTATTGTGAGGATAAATTCCAAATTTGTACTCTCCATGTATCTGAGTTTGGAATCTTATATACGCTTTGATCTTTATATTTTGAGGGACGATCTATTGATTACAGTTATTATTCTATATATAGTAGAATAGCCTTCACACTTGTGTTTCACCCATGGAAACTGTAGCCAACGGGTGTATCACGTATTAACCAAGGGATTTACCAGTAGGAATTAAGCCGGTATCACACGAGCGCTTTTTCCCTCAACACTGGTATGGCAGCTTATGAGGTTAACATTTAAAATACTTCGGTTACCCAAATTCATCTATCACCAGTCTAGTTTCCGATACCAGGCAAATTATTCCAGTAATGTTGCCAGATTTTGTTTTTGATCATCTAATGTTGACTATAAAAACTGTCGTGTGATACCGGCTTTAGTGTCACCAGGGTCAAGTTGGGAAGACACAAGAAGTGGCGAATAGCCTTGGTGATGTTGACAAGAACTAAATACAGATTGAGTTTTCGTGTGAGGATGTAAAGGAGAGGTGGAGGAAGGAAGTGGAAGAAATGGATGGTGGTAGATAGATAGAAGGGGGGGGGTGGAGTAAGTGGATAAATGAGAGGTATATGGATAGCAATGGAAAAGTGTAGAAGTGAAAAGAGGTAAACAAAACTGGAGACTTGACAGGGATTTTCTGGGGTATTAACCCTTACAGTACCAGCGATGTCTTTTTGTTTTTATTTCAGCTGCATTTAGACGATTTTATGAAGCTTAGGAAGGATGTTTGGTAGCAAAGAGGATTAATTGAGATAGTCTGTCATCCTGTAACGGGTATACCACCTCCTTTACGTAGGGCACGTGGTACCCGTCTTGCAACTCAATCCCACCCCTACTCTGTGCAACTCTCCAACCCCAGAGTGAAACGTTACTCTCAAACTTTCTTCTACTCAACAGCTGAGCTCTGGAACTCTCTCCCAGAATCAGTCTTTCCCTCTTCCTATGACTTAAATTGCTTCAAACTCCGTGTGTCCAGGCATTTTGGCTCGAACGTCCCTTGATTTTGGCCCTGTCACTCTTTCAACTATGGGGGAGGCACTCGCTATAGGCAGTTATGCCTTTTGCCTCCCTCAATCACAAAAAAAAAAAAAAAAAAAAAAAAAAAAAAAAAATCTTCCTAAGCTTAACCAAACCGTCTAATAGTTGCCAGAATATAATGAAAAGGACGTCACCGGTACTGAAGGGGTTAGTCATGAGGAATTGGTGTCACCAGGGTCAAGTTTGGGAAGACAGAAGAAGTGGAGAGCAGCCTTGATGGTGTTGACGATAACTAAATAAGGTCTGGGATTTCTTGGGAGGATCTGAAGGGATGGGAAGAAGAAAGAGAGATGGAGGGAGGTAGGTGGGTAGTGGAGAGATCGGAAGGTGGTAATTATATGTGGAATGTGGTCCGAGAGTAGTAGTAGAATAGGAAGGAGGTAGAGAGGTGGAGAGAGGTAGGTGGGTAGTGGAGAGATCGGAAGGTGGTAATTATATGTGGAATGTGGTCCGAGAGTAGTAGTAGAATAGGAAGGAGGTAGAGAGGTGGAGAGAGGTAGGTGGGTAGTGGAGAGATCGGAAGGTGGTAATTATATGTGGAATGTGGTCCGAGAGTAGTAGTAGTAGAATAGGAAGGAGGTAGAGAGGTGGAGAGAGGTAGGTGGGTAGTGGAGAGATCGGAAGGTGGTAATTATATGTGGAATGTGGTCCGAGAGTAGTAGTAGAATAGGAAGGAGGTAGAGAGGTGGAGAGAGGTAGGTGGGTAGTGGAGAGATCGGAAGGTGGTAATTATATGTGGAATGTGGTCCGAGAGTAGTAGTAGAATAGGAAGGAGGTAGAGAGGTGGAGAGAGGTAGGTGGGTAATGGAGAGATCGGAAGGTGGTAATTATATGTGGAATGTGGTCCGAGAGTAGTAGTAGAATAGGAAGGAGGTAGAGAGGTGGAGAGAGGTAGGTGGGTAATGGAGAGATCGGAAGGTGGTAATTATATGTGGAATGTGGTCCGAGAGTAGTAGTAGAATAGGAAGGCGGTAGAGAGGTGGAGAGAGGTAGGTGGGTAATGGAGATATTGGAAGGTGGTATAGGTAGCACCAACGAACTTGAAAATAATCTTGATCCCTGACCTCTCTGTAACTCAAAAGGGCCTAGAGCAAACTGGCTGTAAATATCCACATCTATTTCCTAGTGGACTCTTCCCAAATGATAGAAACGTCAGCCCGATTGCTTTCATTCATTTAAAGTTATAAGAAGTCAAGGGGACAAGATTATTGTCAAGTTCGCTGGCGCTACCTACAGCTTGATATGGAGAGTGGAATGTGGTCCGAGAGTAGTGGAAGAATAGGAAGGAGCTGGATAGGGTTCGAAAGGTTTAACCCTTTGAGTACCAGCGACGTGTGTTATATTATATTCTAGCTATATTTAGACGATATTATGCAGCTTAGGAAGGATTTGCGGTAGTTAAAAGGGTTGGTTGAGATAGTTTGAAGCCTTATTATTGCTAGAGGTCCTTCTTAAGCAGAATAAGATGGTCAAATCATTGCCAGAATATTATTAAAAGGACGCCACTGGTTCTGAACGGGTTAAAGAGGGTACCAAAACTAGAGACGTGGCCGGGGATTTCCA
>CM064497.1:660700-698200 GCA_032716605.1 Paralithodes platypus | reverse complement strand
GAGGTTACCCGGTATATGCCATTCTCTGCCTCTTGTATCTGTTCCTCCTAATCTGTTTCTTCCCTCCCTCCTCCCCCCAATCTCTATCTCACACACACACACCACCCTCACTCACTCACTCTCTCTCTCTATCTAGCTAGCTAGATAACTAACTAACTCTAACAATCTATCTATCTATATCTAACTATCTATCTATCTATTATCTATCTATATGCTCAGGCCCAATCCCCATTTTGGGGGTAGCCGACTCAAGACAGAGCAAGAACAGGGAAAACACAAAAACAACATAAAACAAAAAATAAACACAGATAACAAACTCACACACATCCAGGTCACCCAGGAGAAGACCCAGAGACCAGGGTTACCAAGGTCGCTCCAGCACTATCTATCTATCCATCAATAATACCTAGTTGTATTTAACTTTGCCTGACTATCTTTCTATATCTACAGTACAGTGTATAATAAGTCCATGTCTATTTCTTTCCTCATCTCCTATGTTGCCCCCCCCCCCCCCCCTTCCCCCTTTTTTCCCTTCAGCCACTATCCTCTTCCCTCCCTCCACCTCCTCTTTCCCCCTACTCCTCCTCCCACCATCGAACAGGTTGTATATGCAAGGCCAAACTCACCGCATCATTGACTTCGATATATTAAAAAAATCATGACTTTGCTTTACCCCCCCCCCCCCCCCGATACTGACCCTGACCCGCTGGCACTGAGGGGTCAAGGAGAGGGGAGGTCAAGGAGAGGGGAGGTCAAGGGGTCAAGCGAGAAGGGAGGCATCCAAGAAGACGAAATATGGGGGGGGGGGGGAACTGAAGGATTGAAGAAGATTTAGGAGCGGTATGATGGAGTAGGTGGAGGGATGCATACAGTGAACAAAAAAACGAATTGATTGGTGGGCTTAGGTTTCATAACAGGTGAGATGATAGTAAGGGAGTTTATAAAGTGTAATCAAAGCAATCAAACAATAAATACTAGCTTATCAAAGCTATTCAACAAAGTAATAAGCTGCTTAAATATATCAATTACCATTATAAGGTGATTGAAGATACCGAACAACAGTAATAAGCTGATTGTCATCCGACTGGTTATCGTATACTAAGTGTGGGGGTATAAATGGACGGCCACTTGAAGAGATTGATGACTAGTAGACAAGTTGGTCCGATTTACGAAGGATATCTTGGGATCACGATGTTGGCCCGAACAGATTGAGCGGATGCAAAGCTTGGTAGGGATGACACACATTGGCTGCTTTATATATATATATATATACTGTATATATATATATATATATATATATATATATATATAGTGTTAGTATGAATGGGGTAGGATTTGCATACCTGTATTTTTTGTATTTATCAGAATAACATGAGAACAGAAGAACATAACATAATAACATGAGAACAGAAGAACATAACATAATAACATGAGAACAGAAGCTTATGCCAGACTAACATCAGAACAGAAGAACATAACATAATAACATGAGAACAGAAGCTTATGCCAGACTAACATGAGAACAGAAGAACATAACAGAATAACATGAGAACAGAAGAACATAACATAATAACATGATAACAAAATAACATAATAACATGAGAACAGAAGAACATGAGAGTGGTAGGTTGGTCGTGGATTGAGACAGTGATTGGGCCAGCATCTGATCTACAAGACCATAGGCAGATTCACACACGCATACCTGCAAGCACACACACACTTCCAGGCATACCACACATGCAATCACACATACACTCAAGGACACATAATATATACAAATATACACAAGCACATACTATTATATTAACTTTCCAGAGCGCATATACTGTATATTCAACGTTTGCTGGCCCACATGCATACAAGCACACATACACACAATTAAACCGATATAAAATAAAAATAGAAAATAACAACAAACACACACACACACACACACACACACACACACGAAATAAACCGATTATTTATATTATTTTGTATTATTATATATAATGTATACATTTTATATACACAATCGTTGTATAAGGTATTCCATCGTACGAACATATTTCAAAGTATAAATTACACAGTTCAAACCAGCCCTACTCGAGCAGGTCCTAAAGCATACCAGCACAGGCATATAGTGAAGGAGACAGAGGGTGACCTGGGGCAGAGTAACACGCGGGTACAGTGTGTGGATGCCTGTATGTCCACGGGCGGCGTATATCTTCACATACACACTACGCACATGACCATATACACACACACACTACGCACATGACCACACACACGGCGCACATGACCACACACACCGCGCACATGACCACTGCACACATGACCACACACACTGCGCACATGACCACACACACGGCGCACATGACCACACACACTACGCACATGACCACACACACGGCGCACATGACCACACACACGGCGCACATGACCACTCACACTGCGCACATCTACTGTACATACGCAGTTACAACATAAAATATGCACATGTCTGGATGTTCATAATTGTGCAACCTCTTACACACTCATCAAGACACTCATTACACACTCATCAAGACGCAATTACTTACATCACATAATACTCACGTGATTAAATGCACAGGCTTATAAAAAACTCAATTATTATTAATAAAATCACGTCACTAGTCATTTTTTAAATGGTCAGAAATTGCTTTGCTATAAACTAATTTACTCGAGTCTTATCATTGGTCGGTAACGTCTTTATATCGTGGGGGTCTGGTCCTATTACAGTGGGGTTCACCGTTCCTTGTCACTTAAGGGGGGTCACCTGCTTTGTTTATCTTTCTCTCCTTTTCGCTCTTTCTCTGGCTTGTATCTATTCGGCCCCATTCAGCCAACTGTTTTAAGACGTTTATCCCCATCCAGGTGTCGATTTCTTCCTGGCGAGCGATAGCGAGCCAGTATTTTATGGAGAAATCCGGCTTCGCCGGAGATATTTTTCTATCGAAAAATGTACAAATTCAGCTAGCTGTCAAAAATATATATATATGCTGGCTCGCTACTGCTCGCCAGGAAAATATTGACACCTGGATGGGGGTAAACGTCTTAAAACATTAGGCTGATTGGGACCAAATGGATACAAGCCAAAGAGAGAGGGAGAAAAAGAGAACAAAATCGATGTGGGCTCCCTTATAAACGATCGATGTGGGCTCCCTTATGAACAATCGATGTGGGGTCCCTTATGAACAATCGATGTGGGCTCCCTTATTAACAAAATCGATGTGGGCTCCCTTATGAACAATCGATGTGGGCTCCCTTATTAACAAAATCGATGTGGGCTCCCTTATGAACAATCGATGTGGGCTCCCTTATTAACAAAATCGATGTGGGCTCCCTTATGAACAATCGAGGTGGGGTCCCTTATAAACAATCGATGTGGGCTCCCTTATGAACAATCGAGGTGGGCTCCCTTATAAACAATCGATGTGGGCTCCCTTATGAACAATCGATGTGGGCTCCCTTATTAACAAAATCGATGTGGGCTCCCTTATGAACAATCGAGGTGGGGTCCCTTATAAACAATCGATGTGGGCTCCCTTATGAACAATCGAGGTGGGCTCCCTTATAAACAATCGATGTGGGCTCCCTTATGAACAATCGAGGTGGGCTCCCTTATAAACAATCGATGTGGGCTCCCTTATGAACAATCGAGGTGGGCTCCCTTATGAACAATCGATGTGGGCTTCCTTATGAACAATCGAGGTGGGTTCTCTTATGAACACTATTCTCTATAATCAAGGTAATGGACCAATATGTACACTATTCTCTATAATCAAGGTAATGGACCAATATGTACACTATTCTCTATAATCAAGGTAATGGACCAATATGTACACTATTCTCTATAATCAAGGTAATGGACCAATATGTACACTATTCTCTATAATCAAGGTAATGGACCAGTATGTACACTATTCTCTATAATCAAGGTAATGGACCAATATGTACACTATTCTCTATAATCAAGGTAATGGACCAATATGTACACTATTCTCTATAATCAAGGTAATGGACCAGTATGTACACTATTCTCTATAATCAAGGTAATGGACCAATATGTACACTATTCTCTATAATCAAGGTAATGGACCAGTATGTACACTATTCTCTATAATCAAGGTAATGGACCAATATTTACACTATTCTCTATAATCAAGGTAATGGACCAGTATGTACACTATTCTCTATAATCAAGGTAATGGACCAGTATGTACACTATTCTCTATAATCAAGGTAATGGACCAGTATGTACACTATTCTCTATAATCAAGGTAATGGACCAGTATGTACACTATTCTCTATAATCAAGGTAATGGACCAATATGTACACTATTCTCTATAATCAAGGTAATGGACCAGTATGTACACTATTCTCTATAATCAAGGTAATGGACCAGTATGTAATAAAAATAATAATAATAATCAAGGTAATGGACCAGTATGTACACTATTCTCTATAATCAAGGTAATGGACCAGTATGTACACTATTCTCTATAATCAAGGTAATGGACCAGTATGTACACTATTCTCTATAATCAAGGTAATGGACCAATATGTACACTATTCTCTATAATCAAGGTAATGGACCAATATGTACACTATTCTCTATAATCAAGGTAATGGACCAATATGTACACTATTCTCTATAATCAAGGTAATGGACCAATATGTACACTATTCTCTATAATCAAGGTAATGGACCAATATGTACACTATTCTCTATAATCAAGGTAATGAACCAGTATGTACACTATTCTCTATAATCAAGGTAATGGACCAATATGTACACTATTCTCTATAATCAAGGTAATGGACCAGTATGTACACTATTCTCTATAATCAAGGTAATGGACCAGTATGTACACTATTCTCTATAATCAAGGTAATGGACCAATATGTACACTATTCTCTATAATCAAGGTAATGGACCAGTATGTACACTATTCTCTATAATCAAGGTAATGGACCAGTATGTACACTATTCTCTATAATCAAGGTAATGGACCAATATGTACTTCTTAAGGGGAGATGGGCCGTTTTCCTGGTCCCATTTCTTCCTCATTCTTATCCCCATTAGTTTTGAGATTTTAAGACGTTTGCCCCATTAGTTTGTCGATTTTAAGACTTCGCCCCATTTATTTGTCAATATTAAGACCTTTCGTGCCCTTTAGGTGTCGATTATTTTCCTGGCGATCGATAGCGAGCTTGTAATTGTGGAGGAACAGGCCTTCGGCCGTGACATATTTCTACCGAAAAGATGTACAAAATAATATCGTAGGGGGATCTAATGGGTGTTTCTTTGTTTAGTTTGATGGAGGTCTAGGGAACAAACTAAAAAAGTAAATATATCTAGATTCTATATCTATATACTCAGGCCCAATCCCCAATGTTCATATATATATATATATATATATATATATATATATATATATATATATATATATATATATATATATATATATATATATATATATATATATATATATAATATTATATACCCCACAAAAATAACCACTGTCCCCTTCATGCCGTTTCATTTGTTCCCTGTCAAATTTTGTGGTAGGCCTTGAACACTGTCAATCCTCCGGCGTCAATCTTCTTGGGTTCATGGACTTTGTAGGAGGGAGATGTGTTTTCTGCTACCCCTTCTTCACGTTACTCTCTCTCTCTCGCTCTTGCTCTCTCTCTCTCTTTTTCTCTCTCTCGCTCTCTCTCTTGCTCTCTCTCTCTCTTTCTCTCTCTCTTTCTCTCTCTCTCTTTTTTTCTCTTTCTCTCTCTTTCTCTCTCTCTCTCTCTATATATATATATATATATATATATATATATATATATATATATATTCATTCTCTTTAATACATACGAGGTTGAAAGAAATGGCAATTTCTGCGTTGGAAATTTTATTATTCAAAGTTTCCAGGTCTCTGATGAGTTTTCGCTGGGTGGCAGGAAGTAGATGAAGGAGATGAGCAAAATTCATGGTGGTACAGGGTTACATTAAAGTACATGAAGATACAGGATATACGACGCGTTTCACTGGACAACCAGCATTATCAAGTATGCGCATCCAGTGCGCATGCGTGAAGCGGTTACCCCCTTTCTCTCTCCTAGTTTACCCTTCCACCAATAGCAGACTTTTGCCCCCTGTTTTCCGCCTCCTCTGATCCTCCACCCTCTATATATACCCTTCCTGTTTACCTTTTATATCATTCCTTCCTTACTTGATAATGCTGGTTGTCCAGTGAAACGCGTCGTATATCCTGTATCTTCATGTACTTTAATGTAACCCTGTACCACCATGAATTTTGCTCATCTCCTTCATCTACTTCCTGCCACCCAGCGAAAACTCATCAGAGACCTGGAAACTTTGAATAATAAAATTTCCAACGCAGAAATTGCCATTTCTTTCAACCTCGTATGTATTAAAGAAAATTTATTACCTGGCTTTACCAACATATATATATATATATATATATATATATATATATATACAGTAAGGTATTTAATTTATGCTAAATTTCCCCCTTTACTTCCATCCTCTCCTTATTTCGTCATGTTCATCTGTGTATGTGTGTGTGTGTGTGTGTGTATTATTCTTTCTCTCTCTCCCTTAACGCTCTTTCTCTCCTCCGCGTTTCCTCATCGTCTTTTCGGCTGAGTCATCTTCTTGTTTTGTAAATTAATTAGCTAAGTAGCAGAGCATGAATCGTTGGAAAATGTACGGAGGAGGGTATAAACAAAAGAGAGAAATGGTGTAGAAACTGAAATTACGTGTGTGTGTGTGTGTGTGTGTGTATGTGTGTGTGTGTGTGTGTGTGTGTGTGTGTGTGTGTGTGTGTGTGTGTGTGTAATGGGAAGGGAAGGTGAAATAGACGATGATTAGGAGGAACCTTTTCAGGGATTGGACAGAGACAAGTTACTGAAGGTGAAACGGAAGACATTGGTATATATATACGAAATAACATTAACACCTTCTTTACCGGCGACGTCTATTTCACCTGTTCTGGCTACATTTAGACGATTTTATGAAGCTTAGGAAGGATTATATAGTTGCTGAAAGGATTAGTGAGATAGTCTGTAGTCTTTTATGTGGGAGACATCCTTCCTAAGCTGAATAAAAACGTCTAGTGGTTTCCAGAATATATTGTAAAGGATGTCACCGGTACAGAAAGGGTTAACCCTTAGAAGATACGATGACGCATTTCTCCTCTAATTTCTGGATATTGTTAGGCGATTTTAGTCAGATTAGCAAGGGTATTGGAAGTCAGATGGTTAATTTAGATCGTTTTTTTTCTTCATATAATTCCCACTGATCCTTCCTGAATTATATGAAATCGCCAGAATAAACTGCCTAAATGCGTCATAATCTCCAAGGGGTTAATATGTTAGTCCACATTACAAAGTTAAGTTACTGTCATCGGGATTCGAACCTACACCAGGACTCCGTGTGTCCATATATATATATATATATATATATATATATATATATATATACATATATATATATCTATATATATATATATATATCTACTGCATATATATATATATATATATATATATATATATATATATATACCGGTATATATATATCCGCAGACCAAGTGGCCGAAGTTCAACCAAGCAAATCACCTTGTTTGTTAATTGCCTGTTTTGTTCGCCACCTCCACATCTCGTCATTACCTCCCTGATCTTTTGTTCCACTGACAAGATAATACCCTCTATCTGCCAATTGTCACCCCCATTACCATCATCATCATCAATTGTCATCATCCTCATCATCCTCATCATTCTAGGGGCCATTATATCATTACCTCAGCGTGTTGTGTCATTGTCGCTATTGGGATCAAAGTGTACCGTACTCTTTATAGTTTATTGTCATTGAGCACTTATCTGGAGTGTTGGCGAGGGTGTTCACTGCATGGAATTTATTTATACACCTCTATTATCTTGCCTAGGATGAATAGAAATGTTTGGAGATAGTAAGAATATGATATAAGAATATAGCCTATATTATCGATACCCGGAATAGAAATGTTTGGAGATAGTAAGAATATGATATAAGAATATAGCCTATATTATCGATACCCGGAATAGAAATGTTTGGAGATAGTAAGAATATGATATAAGAATATATATTATCGATACCCGGAATAAGACGAACTAATCGCTATGATATTTAAGGGGAGACCCATTTCTCCCTAATGTTTAGCCCCACTAATTTTGAGATGATAAGACGTTCGGCCCATTAGTTTGGCTATTTTAACACCTTTCGCCCCATTTCGTTGTCAATTTTAAGACCTTTTTGTGCCATTTAGGTGTCGATTTTTTCCTGGCGACCTATAGCGAGCCTGCAATTTTAAAAGGAACCGGCCTTCGGCCGGGAAATTTTTCTACCGAAAAATTTACAAATTTATCTTGAAGGGGGGTCTAGGTTTTTTTTTTCTAAGCTTGATGGAGGTCTAGGGAGGAAACTAAAAATATATATGAATAAATTAATTAATAGACCAAACAAACGGCCAGTCTCCCCTTAAGGAAATACAATACAGTTCTATTTTGCAAGATCTCGGCATCCGAAATGTGTAATGCTATATCCAGTTTAACGGAAATAACCTGCGTCTCTGTCCAAACTGTGGAGTATAATAGGAAAAATGTGTAATGCTATATCCAGTTTAACGGAAATAACCTGCGTCTCTGTCCAAACTGTGGAGTATAATAGGAAAAATGTGTAATGCTATATCCAGTTTAACGGAAATAACCTGCGTCTCTGTCCAAACTGTGGAGTATAATAGGAAAAATGTGTAATGCTATATCCAGTTTAACGGAAATAACCTGCGTCTCTGTCCAAACTGTGGAGTATAATAGGAAAAATGTGTAATGCTATATCCAATTTAACGGAAATAACCTGCGTCTCTGTCCAAACTGTGGAGTATAATAGGAAAAATTTGTAATGCTATATCCAGTTTAACGGAAATAACCTGCGTCTCTGTCCAAACTGTGGAGTATAATAGGAAAAATCTCTCTCTCTCTCTCTCTCTCTCTCTCTCTCTCTCACTCTCACTCTCACTCTCACTCTCTCTATCTCTCTCTCTATCTCTCTCTCTCTCTCTCCCTTCCGCGTGTGACTCTGCTTTTCTGACGATGTATAATGGTGGGGGGGGGGGGGGGGGCAGGGGGAGGTTGTCTAGTGTAATAGCACAGCCGAGGACGAGAGAGAGAGAGAGAGAGAGAGAGAGAGAGAGAGAGGCATATTGTATTGGGAGGGAAACACAATTGGAGACATAAAATAAAGAAAACAGGAAACAGGAAAATAAGTTAACATTTTAAGGGAATTTACTATGTGGACTAGAATGGTGCTGGAGAGAAAGATAACATGTACTAATAATCTAACAACATTTATCGAGGAAATTAAAAAAAGGAATTAGATTACAGGATAAATTTAATATAGTATTACATGTTTAATTGATGGAAGTTATATACAAAATAAATATATATAAAAGATCAAGGGAGGAAAGACTTGTGACCCGGAAGAAGAATGACATTAACGAAAGTGAAGAAGACTGGAGTTGTCAAAATAACCATAAAAGTGTGTGTGTGTGTGTGGGGGGGGGGGGGGGGGGGAAACGTGGACGTGGAGATGTGCGGGTGGACACGGGCGAGCAAAACATAGGTTACATGGCATTAATGGTAGACACAATACAAGTACAGTATCACATCTCTTGCAAAACAAAGACTTATAATGTGTTAATGAAAGAAACATGGGTTGAATTTTAGATGTTCTTCCACCAACTCATGCACTCAGAGGTGCATGAGAGGAGTATAGGTGCGCATTAATTTAATTTGAAGGATAATTAAATACCGGTAATGTAAATCATATAATTAATGTCTCCTTGAAGACAACAGGAAGTGAAGAAGAAAAGAGTTAAAGATGGTTGAACAGGAAGCTGCAACTGGGATGTAAAACTAACCGAGGTGAACAGAAAACAGAAATGTGAAAGGAAAATTAGGTTGGAGGGAGAGACTGTAGGAAAACACTATCGGGGACGCGGTGTTGGGAACAAGAAGAAGGAAAATAGTTAATGATCGGAGGAATGACTGGAATATTAAGTGCATAGTTTGGGAAAGAGAGAGAGAGAGAGTATTGTAATACATTTGTGTAAAGGGAAGGAAGTAAATTATATGATTAGTTCAAGAAAAGACTACAAGGAAAAGAGATTGGCTTGCTAGGGAAGATAGAAGAGAAAAGGAGCATTACAATGAATTCTAGAAATACGGTGAAATCGCAGGTAAACGAAAAAGAAAAGAAAGGATTGGATATACAAAGCAAGAAGAGAAGAGTAAAATAGCTGGTGAAGAGAAAACGGTGAGAAGGTGTGACAAGGTTACCAAATCAAGTCCGCTAGATAGTAAATAAATTTCTAAAATCGCTAGAATAATGGCACAATCTCTATGATATCGCTCGAAGATGGTTAAAATCTCCAGAATATCAATACAATTTATTTTGCTAGATGTAAGAAGTTGCCTCTCGTTCAAAGTAAATATCTCTAGATCTAGCGGGACAGTAGCTGAATTGTCAACAGAAGGTGTGACACTAGGAAGATTAGGCTGGTCAGGTGAAGAGAGAAGAATGGAAATAAATAGTAGGGCACAGTAGGGTATTGAGGGACGTGGTCTGAGTTAGAGAGGCATGTCATGAAAGTGTGGAGGAGTAATAAGATACACAATAAGTACGAGCATGGCAAGAGACAAAGAAACGTAGCTAGAAATGATGGGTATGACAGCAGATAGAGAAGATAGAAAGAGGCACAGTAATAAAAGAAGGGGTATGGGTAGAAAGGGGGAGATAGAGCAACACAGGAAGGGGCATGGCAAGATAAGATTGGGCCTGAGCATATAGATAAATAGATTAGAGATAGATAGATAGAAGATAAGAGAGAGGAGCTTGCCAAAATACATTCCGTAGAAGCATTTTAATATAGGCACGGGTATATACAGATAAGAAATGGACTACATATAATTGGGAAGGGGGGGGGGGGGGCAAACGCTATTGGTAGGGGAGGGAGGAAGGTTGATAAGAAAAGAGCTTGTCAAGATAAGTAGAAACATATTAATAAATGTACGGCCCTAGAGAGATAGGAATGGGCATGGTAATATAGAATGTACGGCCATAGAGAGATAGGAAAGGCCATGGTAATATAGAATGTACGGCCATAGAGAGATAGGAAAGGGCAAGGTAATATAGAATGTACGGCCATAGAGAGATAGGAAAGGCCATGGTAATATAGAATGTACGGCCATAGAGAGATAGGAAAGGGCAAGGTAATATAGAATGTACGGCCATAGAGAGATAGGAAAGGGCAAGGTAATATAGAATGGGGTCACAACAATATTGGTGGGTGGGGGGAAGCTTGTCAAGATAAATAGAAGCATATTAATAAAGGGACTGGCATAAAGAGATAGTAAAGGCCATGGTAATAAAGAAAGGAGTCACTGAATATATTGGTCGGTAGGGGTACGGCGATAAGGGTAACTTGTCAAGATAAATAGAAGCATTTTAATTTTTTAATTTTTTTTACCGGGCTCGACATATACCAATAACATTTTGATAGTGAGGGCTCAATCCGCAGACCCTTCGATCAGCAGCCGGCACTCTACTGACTATGCCAGTACGGCCACAAGTTACGGGTACCGGTATGTAAAGGTTGGAGAGAGTATGGAAATACAGAAAGCTCGTTAGTTTGGCGATTTAAAGACTTTTTTCCCCCATTTCTTTGTCAATATTAAGACTTTTCGTTTGTTTTAGGTGTCGATTTTTTCCTTGCGAGCGATAGCGAGCCTGTAATTTAAGAGGAACCGGCCTTTGGCCGGGAAGTACAAATTTATCTTGAAGGAGGGTCTTGGGTTTTTTTTCTTTAAGGTATTGAGAGGAAACTAAAACAATGATAAAAAGATATATATAAATGAGCAAATAAATACGCTCATCCCCCCTTAATAAAGTTACTGGTATATAAAGGTAGGAAAGAGCATGGTAATACACAAATGGGACACCGATATATTGTTGGGTGGGGGGTACGGCGATAAGAGAGGAGCTTGTCAACTAGGCTATGGGGGAGGCACTCGCTACATGCAGTTCTGCCATTTGTCTCCCTCACTCACATAGAAAAATAAAATAAGAATAAAATAGGGGTATACAGAATAAAGGTAGGAAAGGGTATGGTAACACAGAAAGGGGTCACTGATATATTGTTGGGGGGGGGGGGGGGGGGGGGGGGGGGGGGGGGGGTGGGGGGGGGGCAGGCCACTGCGGAGACCGATAGGGAAGAAACTGACAGGCAGGAGGGACGGGGTCATCACTCCATGAAAATACAACCTCATCTGGAAGGAAGGTTAGGGGCGTGGCTGGCTGATTGGGATGGAGACATGGCTGTAGGCGAGGGAGAGGGGGGGGGGGCAGGGGGGAGGTGGAGAGAGGTTGGTGGAGAAAGGAGACAGTGGTGGAGGGTGGAGGAGCTAGGGGTGGTGGAGGGTGGAGGAGCTAGGGGTGGTGGAGGGTAGAGGAAATATGATTGGTGGAGAGAGCGGTGGAGGAGAGACGTGTTTGTGGAGGAGACAGTGGTGGAGGGTAGAGGGGATAGGGTTTGGTGGAGAGTAGAGGAGATAGGGTTGGAGGAGAAGAAAGGAGGTGGGAGATAATGATGGAAGAGAGAAGAGGCTGGGTGATTGTCCTGGAAGTATGGCTACAGGCAAGGAGAGAGAGAGGGGATAATGTTAGAAAGAGAGAGAGAAGAGAATGTTAGAGTGAGTGGTGGAGAGAGAATATTGGTGTGGTGAAGAGTGAATGCAGTGCTGAAGGCGACAGTGTTAGTGATAGAGGCATAGTGCTGAAGGACGCTATAGTGAAAGCAGAGTTAGAGATAGTGCTTTTTGTTTTAGAGTATAGACACAATTGACCACTTGCGAGTTGTGGTCTATAAGGAAGTTGGAGCTGTGGCCATCAATATTTAGCAGAATTATCAGCTAAAATACGGTCATAATACTATATATAAATACATAAAACCAAATTGATCATACTTTTTATCCATCATAAACCCACATTATTATTGCATTTCTCTTATCGATGTTCACGGCTCCAACTTCCTTATAGCCTGAAGCTCGCAAGTGGTAAATTGATGAAGGTTTGGTGGAGAAGACAGAGGTGGAGAACATGCTTTTTGATGGAGGTATCTCGAATAAGGGTGGGGGGCAGAACAAGAGACCGTGATGATTTCGGAAGCAGCGGTGGTGAAGAGACGCTACAGGGGAACAGAGAGGTGGTATTGGTGGAGGGAGGAGTGAAGGAGGTAGATAGGACAGTAGTGGTGAAGGAAGGAGAGGGAAAGGTCAAAATAACAGTGATGACGGTGGAGGGAGGAGTGCAGGAGGTAGATAGAACAGTAGTGGTGAAGGAAGGAGAGGGAAAGGTCAAAATAACAGTGATGACGGTGGAGAGAGGAGTGAAGGAGGTGGATAGGACAGTAGTGGTGAAAGAAGGAGTGCGAAAGGTCAAAATAACAGTGATGACGCTGGAGGGAGGAGTGAAGGAGGTAGATAGGACAGTAGGTGACCGAAAGGAGAGGGGGAGGTAATGAATGACGGTAGACGAAGAAGTGAATAAGGATAGACGACAGTAGATGGCAGAGACGACAGTAGATGGCAGAGACGAGAGTAGATGGCAGAGAGGAGAGTAGATGGCAGAGACGTCAGTAGATGGCAGAGACGGCAGTAGATGGTAGAGGAGTGAGTGAGTGAGTAAGAGGGGGGGGGGGGGGTCGGGGGGTACCAAGGACCCCACAATACCTGGTAGTGGAAGGGGAGAGGTGTGGTCAACGTGCAGCAGTAGAGCAAGGCTGTTTGGATCATACCATTACATTCCAGCTCTGCCCACCTCCGGGGAAAGACTGGGCCGGGCCGCCTCCTCCAGGACTCTCCGCACGCGCACTCACAAGTTACTCGAGACTTTTTGTTATTTATTAGTGTTCTCTTATTATTTATTATTCATATTTATTGTGATGATAATACATATATCTACGGATAACCAGAGGAGAGTATTTTTACCTCTGTGAATCGACTACTTAGTACACCGTGCCGGGTCAAGAGATACGTACTTCTGCGACGCACGGAGACAAGTGACATGATTATTGATTTTCGTGATTCGTTGGTCTGATTGAAAGATATACTGGAAGTGCATATTGTTACTGAAGCTCAACGGTATACATTTTTATAAGAATGTTCTGAGTTACATAATTATATAAAATGCTCATTCAAATTCGGATAGTTGATACCTTGTGTTTGAGCATCTAATTGAAAAGGAAACTGAACAAATATTACGTGCTGATCGAAAATTAATGTGATTCAAAAGTGTGTGTTCGAGTGCTTATATAAACGCCTGAAAATATTAGTGTAAGTGTGATCCTCGTCAAGTCAGGTGAAGGTATTGAGGGATAAACCTTTACAACGGCCCCTCCTAGCTACTTCGTGACAACATGAAGAGTAACCAAGCGAGGAAGACGTCGGGTAGTGTGGAGGTGGCACTGGACCCTACCACACTTGAGGCCAGCTACCACTCCAACAACCACAACAACCACCACAGCCTCCCAAGGTCGTCACATCAGTACCTCCAGTTGTTGCCCATTCACCCCCTTTACATACGTCGTTTGGTGAGTCCTTGGTCGGGTTTTAGAGAGAGAGAGAGAGATTTGTGAGTGTGTTTGTAAGGTGTTTTTGTGTGTGTGTGTGTGGAGAGATCATTGGTCGTGTAACGTGTTTTAGTGTGTGAGAGAGAGAGAGAGAGAGAGGGTGAGTGAGAGTAAGTGAGCCAGAGAGAGATTTGTGTGTGTGTTTGTAAGATGTGTCTGTGTGTGTGTAAGGGATAGTCGTGTTGTGCTTCTTGACAGTCTGTGTGTGTGTGTGTGTTGTGCTTCTTAGGATTGACAGTGTGTGTGTGTGTGTGTTGTGCTTCTTAGGATTGACAGTGTGTGTGTGTGTGTGTGTTTATGTACGTAAAATAATAAGAGCGTGTTGGTTGTGTCAAGGATATGACGTGTGCCTTTGTGTGCGTGTGTGTGAGTTAGGCACACATGTCTGAGAGGTGGTGTGTAAGTCAGTGTGTTTGTGTTGCAGGTATATTAGTGTGTTTGTGTAAGCCAAGGATGAGAGTGTGTTTAGTGTGTTAATAGATATGTGTGCGGAAGGTGTGTGTGCGTGGAAATATGTGTGTGTGTATGTGTTTGTGTGTGTATATAATTGTGTACATAGTCTTGGGTGTATGTAAATGCGATGTGTGCTTGCTTGGGGTGTGTGTACGTAGTGACTAAATGGATCTTGTTTACAGGGGGGGGGGGGGTCGTTTTTCTGGACCTTTTCTCCCTCATGTTTAGTCCCATAAATGTTCAGATTTTAAGACTTTCGCCCCGTTAGTTTAGGGAGTTTAAGACCTTTCGCCCTATTTCGTTATCAATTTTAAGACTTTTCGTCCCATTTAGGTGTTGATTTTCTCCTGGCGAGCGAAAGCGAGCCTGTAATTATAAGAGAAATCGGCCTTCGGCCGGGACACTTTTCTACCGAAAAATTTACAAATTTATCTTGAAGGGGGTAGTGGTGGGTATTATTTAAAGTTTGATGGAGGTCTAGGGAGGAAACTATAAAGTATAAGAGTAGGCCTATATAAACCGACCATAACAAAATACCCCCCCCTCCCCCCTTAAACTATATGTGCTGGCAGTGGCTATGTATGCATGTGTGGTATATGTGCTGGCAGTGGCTATGTATGCATGTGTGGTATATGTGCTGGCAGTGGCTATGTATGCATGTGTGGTATATGTGCTGGCAGTGGCTATGTATGCATGTGTGGTATATGTGCTGGTAGTGGCTATGTATGCATGTGTGGTATATGTGCTGGCAGTGGCTATGTATGCATGTGTGGTATATGTATGCATGTGTGGTATATGTGCTGGCAGTGGCTATGTATGCATGTGTGGTATATGTGCTGGCAGTGGCTATGTATGCATGTGTGGTATATGTGCTGGCAGTGGCTATGTATGCATGTGTGGTATATGTGCTGGCAGTGGCTATGTATGCATGTGTGGTATATGTGCTGGCAGTGGCTATGTATGCATGTGTGGTATATGTGCTGGCAGTGGCTATGTATGCATGTGTGGTATATGTGCTGGCAGTGGCTATGTATGCATGTGTGGTATATGTGCTGGCAGTGGCTATGTATGCATGTGTGGTATATGTGCTGGCAGTGGCTATGTATGCATGTGTGGTATATGTGCTGGCAGTGGCTATGTATGCATGTGTGGTATATGTGCTGGCAGTGGCTATGTATGCATGTGTGGTATATGTGCTGGCAGTGGCTATGTATGCATGTGTGGTATATGTGCTGGCAGTGGCTATGTATGCATGTGTGGTATATGTGCTGGCAGTGGCTATGTATGCATGTGTGGTATATGTGCTGGCAGTGGCTATGTATGCATGTGTGGTATATGTGCTGGCAGTGGCTATGTATGCATGTGTGGTATATGTGCTGGCAGTGGCTATGTATGCATGTGTGGTATATGTGCTGGCAGTGGCTATGTATGCATGTGTGGTATATGTGCTGGCAATGGCTATGTATGCATGTGTGGTGTATTCTGCGAAATACGTATATTAGCAAGTCTTTTAGATAATGTGTTGTCAAGCATAAATACATGTAAGTTTATGTAAAGGCGTTATTAGTGTCGTCGTGTTAATATTTCTGTTTGTGGTTATCAACTCACATTATGTAGACGGGTCATTTATATGTACATTAGTGTATGTATATATATTTAATAATACATATTTCGCCTTGCAGTTTTTGACAAATCAAGTAACGATATTGAATACCATATTTAATGTAAAAATCACAATATATCAATGTAAAGAAGCAGAAGCATTAATATGTATAAATTTACTTAACCCCTTTTGTACCAGCGACGACTTTGTCTTGCTATTCTGGCTATATTTAGGCGATGTTGTGCAGTTTAAGAGGGATATGTGGTAGTAAAAAGGGTTCAGAGATATAGATGAAGCCTGTTTAATTGCTGGTGACCCTACATAAACTGAAGAATGTCGTCTAATAGTAGCCAGAATATAGTTAAAGGACAGCATCGGTACAGAAGGGGTTAACGTGGTAGGCGTTTCTATGAAGGTTTGTCTTGGCTGTGACTGTGCCGGATGTGTTTTACCAATCGGGAATACTACCAATCTTGCAATACCTGCTTAGCTAGACTTCTCGGAGATCCCCAAGGAAATGTTACAGCGTCCAGTGATTACCTGTGACCGAGTTCAAGGTGAAGGGACTGGATGAATCAGAAGGGGATTTTGGAGGTAAATATTGTATAACGTCACTGAGAAGGTGATGACGTGGTTGTGGTGTAGGTTGGCTTGGTTGTGCTGTAGGCTGGCTTGGTTGTGCTGTAGGCTGGCTTGGTTGTGCTGTAGGCTGGCTTGGTTGTGCCATAGGTTGGCTTGGTTGTGGCGTAGGTTGGCTTGGTTGTGCCGTAGGCTGGCTTGGTTGTGCCGTAGGTTGGCTTGGTTGTGCCGTAGGTTGGCTTTGTTGTTCCGTAGGTTGACTTGGTTGTGGCGTAGGCTGGCTTGGTTGTGGCGTAGGCTGGCTTGGTTGTGGCGTAGGCTGGCTTGGTTGTTCCGTAGGTTGACTTGGTTGTGGCGTAGGCTGGCTTGGTTGTGGCGTAGGCTGGCTTGGTTGTGGCGTAGGCTGGCTTGGTTGTGCCGTAGGTTGACTTGGTTGTGGCGTAGGCTGGCTTGGTTGTGGCATAGGTTGGCTTGGTTGTGCCGTAGGTTGGCTTGGTTGTTCCGTAGGTTGACTTGGTTGTGGCGTAGGTTGGCTTGGTTGTGGCGTAGGTTGGCTTGGTTGTGCTGTAGGCTGGCTTGGTTGTGGTGTAGGCTGGCTTGGTTGTGCCGTAGGTTGGCTTGGTTGTGCTGTAGGCTGGCTTGGTTGTGGCGTAGGCTGGCTTGGTGGTGGCGTAGGCTGGCTTGGTTGTGCCGTAGGTTGGCTTGGTTGTGCTGTAGGCTGGCTTGGTTGTGGCGTAGGCTGGCTTGGTTGTGCCGTAGGTTGGCTTGGTTGTGCCGTAGGCTGGCTTGGTTGTGCCGTAGGTTGGCTTGGTTGTGCTGTAGGCTGGCTTGGTTGTGCCGTAGGTTGGCTTGGTTGTGCTGTAGGCTGGCTTGGTTGTGCCGTAGGTTGGCTTGGTTGTGCTGTAGGCTGGCTTGGTTGTGCCGTAGGTTGGCTTGGTTGCGGCGTAGGCTGGCTTGGTTGCGGCGTAGGCTGCCTTGGCTCACCAGGTGATTGGCCGAACTTATATAATGAGAATCTACTCCTGAAGTACAAATGCGTATAAAACTTTATCGGAAATAGGAAATCAGATTATTTAGATTGTTTACTATCTCTTTCCTCCCTGCTCCCTTTCTTCCTACCCACCCTCTCCCTCCCCTCTCCCTATAGGCGGATGTAAGGGGATGGAGTAAGGTGGAAGTGTATGGGATTTTGGGGGGGAGGGTATAAAGGTCGTGACGTAACAGTGACGTAGGTGTGACGTAGTTTGGTCTTCCCCTTCACCCCTACCCCTACCCCCCATCCTCCCTCCCTCCCTGACCTACCTACTTGCCCCGCCTTGCACTAGGATCTGTGACGTCATTAGCAGTTGGACCCTTCATCGCTTGGTGGATGCACTATATTCTACCTCGCTATCTTTATCTAATGATCTATATTTCTCTGTCTGTGTGACTATTCTATTTATCTCTATTTTTTGAAGAGTGGTTAGAACAAAAAAATAATCTTACATACAAGGGGAGCGATGTTTGTTACTGCAATGGAAAAGTTTGTGAATTATTTAGCTAATTAAAGCTGTCAAATTTCATTCGTCCTTTGTTTCTCACATATATACACAGATGTCAGCCTTAACCACCTTTATGGTCATAGTTTACTGTTTTGTATATTGAGTACGTGAGTGTGTACTTCCCTGTTAATGTTTTGAAAGTTCTCTGACGTTCTCACTCACTCTCACTCAACCTAGACCACTTTTTCCCCCTCCACCTCATCCCCGAATTGTGGACCTACCGGAAAAACAGCTGTGAATGCCGAGAATGTGGTCGAGCGAGAGTGTACTGCATACTCTGGCCGGAAGAAGAAGAGGAGGAAGATAAGCAAGCGGGTCTAATGTAAACTGAGCCTGCTTTTATGCTTCACGGTATTTTCTCCCTCGAGTTATTTTGGCCACTTGCTCTCTCCATCAATTGATATCTTGACCACATATCTCTTTTCGCCCACTGTAGGTTTATTTAACTTACAGTTTGACGTCGGTTAGGCTTAGGTTTTAAGGGGAGATCTCCACTTGAGGGATTTTTTTCTTGACCTCTTTCTCCCTCATGATTAGCCCCATTGCTTTTGATATTATAAAACGTTCGCCCCATTAATTTAGCGATTTTAAGAACTTTCACCCCATATTAAGACCTTTCGTGCCATTCAGGTGTCGATTTTATCCTGGCGAGCGATAGCGAGCCTGTAATTTAAGAGGAACCGGCCTTCGGCCGGGACATTTTTCTACCGAAAAATGTACACATTTATCTTGAAAGGGACTCAAGGGGGTATCATTTTAAGCTTGATGGAGGTCTAGGGAACAAAGTAAATACCTCCCCTTAAGGTTAAGTGTGGCTTATGATTTGGTAAGGTTAGGTTAGACTTAGTTGAATTAGGTAAAGCTTGGGCAAAAACGGGCTGATTTTGCATAAGACCGAAAATAACTCAAAGCCGTCACCCGTTGGCCTCTCTAGATGTTACGTTGAAGGAAATACGTCGGGAGACTCGGTGATGTAAATGGAAGCTTAATATAAGTTTCTGGGAGCTAAATCAGGAAGCTGTTTCTCTCCCGATTACGTCACCGGAAACAGACGTACACATACTTGAACAATATACATGACACATATACTAAGAACGTTTGTGTTTACCTTTATAGTACCCCTGCTTGCTAGGACGACGTAAGAATGATACCACATATTTTATGAATCATAGTTATTTTTAAAGAAAATATATGTATGCATAATGTTTGTCTGTCTGTGTCTATCTAATATATATATATATATATATATATATATATATATACTGCTATCTATGCATATGCAGGTCACTTTATTATCACTTATTACCGGAGGTTAAGGTTATTTTTATGAGCTTGAGGTCAAGAGAGTGGAGAGGAGTAGGGTGTTATACCACTATCATCTGTGTTATCACTTAAGAGGGATCACCAGATAGTGGAGGAGATAGTGGTGGAGTGGACAGTGGAAGAGTAGTATTAGTACTGGTGGTGTTAGTGGTGGTAGTAGTAGTGTTAGTGATGGTGGAGTGAATAGTGGGCTAGTAGTACTATAGGTAGCGCCAACGAACTTGACAATATTCCTGATCCCTGACCTCTCTGTAACTCAAAAGGGCCTAGAGCAAATTGGCTGTAAATATCCACACCTATTTCCTGGTGGACTTATCCCAAATGATAGAAACGTCAGTCCGATTGCTTTCATTAATTTCGAGTTATAAGAAGCTAAGGGGTCAAGATTATTGTCAAGTTAAGTTCGTTGGCGCTACCTATAGTACTGGTGGTGATGCTCAGAAGCTGAACAAATATATCCAGCTTAATCAAGTGATAGCAAGACCCAAAGATTAGCCCAGCTCAATGAAAGTTTGTCAAAACGTTAATGAGGAACTCTTGGCTTGCTCGATTATTTATTTCTGTGGTATCCTTTTGGCCAGAGAGTGTCCGATGAATACGAAATAAGATAATACCTGTGCATCTTGCTCGTTGATGGATCACTGAATAGTTTTATGTGGAAGAAGAGATCCGAGTGTTTTAGTAGTGAAGTGAAACAAGCTTATACATAACTATTCTGTGTGGGCTTGTTTGAGAGAGGCGTGATTCATCAGTGGCTCACCTCTGATGATCAGCTGATGGCATTGGTGGTGGTGGTGGTGGTGATGATGATGATGATGATTATAAGGGTTGTGAGGGTTGTGAAGAGGGGTTCAGTAATATATATAATTCAGCATCCATTCATCTCGATCAGTTCAATCAGGTTAACATATAATCCTGTATATAGCCATTGATTATATTCAGATTTGGAAAGACCACTCGATATTATGACGACACAAAAACACCGTAATAACTGAATAATGAAGGTCGGGACATGACAATTTACCGTCAGCTGGGAACAAAAACTACAGCGAAAGAAAACAAATATTATATGGAGTGTGCTATAAACGCAAACCTGTAAATACTTCCCCCCGTGGAGATAAGAGAGAGATTAGTGAAAGTGGTTCAGTATTACGGAGAGATAAAGGATGCTTCGCTTTACACTAGCAGTTTATTCAGTAACCTCATTCTATGTTTAGCCTCATAATTAAGGAACACACCTTTCTTAACATTAATCCTCCATTACAAACTCCAATGCACTAGAATACATTAATTAAAGCATATGATCCTCCCGGGCTTCGAACTCGGGACACCACACCCAGAACATAAGCATCTAAACCATTACACCACCAACACATTATTATAGTAAGGTTTGTATGAAACGGAAAACTACAATAACCGTTTAAGAGAACGTGGTGATATTGCTGCATTGAAATATTGCAAATAGTTATTTTTCTCTTTTAGCTTATATAACTCGAAAATGTGTGAATAACCAAAACGCCAAATACAATGTGTGCAATATAGAAATGGACACGTCAATAAATAAACGATGGTTATCATGGCATTACTAGAAACAATAATTGCAATTCATTATGTGGTCACTCAATTCGAATTTAAATGGATGTATGACGGTTGCTCTAAATTCGCACGAGTAATTATATTCCCACAAACAGTCTAACACAATGTCGAGTGGGGGCAGCGACAGGGGGGGCAAGTGGCGTCCCCCTCGCCTGTCCTTGACCTTGCCGGGAGTTCCACTCGGCAGGGGGCGACGCCCCAGTACCGTAGAGGCACCCCTAGTCGATCCACGGCCGCAGGTTACACCTCCTCAGAGAAAATTGGCCGTATTTATAGCAGAAGGAGGCGTTGACGTGGAGGGTAAGCCCAAGGAGGACCTGATGAGAGTGGAGGAGGAGGGGGAGGAAGAAGATGAGGAGGATGACAGAGTGTGGAAGAGGGTACCGAGGGTGACTAGGAAGAGGAAGATAGGGATGATGCACTCTGAAGGGTACAAGTTGCCGGGGTTCAGCAGGTTCAGTGTCACCAACATACTGGAAGCTACCACCCAGGACCCCTCTAGGTCACCCACCTCATCCCTCTCTATGCCTAGCTCACCCAACAAGAAGAAAGTGATCTTCAAGGTGGGTGTGTGACTGTGTGGATCGTATTATTAAAATTATTTACATGGATTTACATAGATACACTGACCACACAGACCTTACGATCCTAGCGAGGTGGTCAGGACTTAATTCTAGTAGAGATAGCTAACCCGTGAGTAAGGGAAAGTGTAGCAAAGAAGAAGGCTCTCTGGTGTTTCTCTTATCTACACAGAGCAAAAACTAAGGTATCGAGTATATATTTAACTTGCATTCACTAATTTATTTAAAGATAGTTTGTATTTACATTGATATCGTTCATCATGGCGAAGGGTGAAGGTTAATATAATGTCAAATAATATTAAACATTTGGAAGGGTTCAGTCTTCCCTTCCCCAGATGAAACTATCACAAGGCAAAGGAGATTGAACCCTTTCCCAATGCCCAAGTTTATCGGCCCATGTTTGTGCCCCGGGTTTAAGGGGAGGTTTTTAGTTTGTTCCCTAAACCTCCATTAAGCTTAAAATTCAACCCCCTAGACCCCCTTTCAAGATAAATGTACACCGAAGCCCGATTCCTCTTGAATTACAGGCTCGCCATCGCTCGCCTGGAAAATATGCGACACCTAAATCGCACGAAGGATCTTAAAATTGATATAAATGGAACGAAAGTTATAAAAATCTCCAAATTAATGGGAAACGTCTTAAAATCTCAAAAGCAATGGGGCTAAGCATGAGGAAGAAGGGGGCCAGGAAAAACGAACCATTCCCCCTTAATGCTAGAGGTAAGGTGGTCGGGCATTGTTGGTCTAAAATATTAAGGTCGGACTTATCGATTTGCCAGGGGACGATTATTATGTGGAAGGGTGGACGAAGGGAGGGAGGGAGGAAGTATATAGATATATATATATATATATATATATATATATATATATATATATATATATATATATATATATATATATATATTATATATATATATTATATATTATATATAGATAGATAGATAGATAGATAGATATATTAAAGTCTACAGCTCTAATATCCTTATAACCCGCAGCTCGCAAGTGGTCAATTGATGTGAAAGTATGGGACGTGAACAACCTTGATACACTAGTGCTAAATGGCTTACATCCCTACCTTGCCCCCCCCCCCCCCCCTCTCTCTCTCTCTCTCTCTCTCTCTCTCTCTCTCTCTCTCTCTCTCTCTAATGAGCTAGAATTCCTCCTGGGGAAAAAAATAGAAAAAATAAAATGGATATGGGTGGATTGTAGGAGGCTGTTTAATACATACTGGTACATGTTTGTTGTTTGTGTGTGTGTCTGTGTCTGTTCATACTATTTTGTTTAATAACTATATATATATATATACACAGTATATGTGTGTGTGTGTATTATATTATCTATGTGTGTGTGTGTGTATTATATTTTCCCTGTGTGTGTGGGTGTTTCTTTTCTCTATATAGTGAACTAATGGGGGCTATGTGACGGGATGAAGGGTACACGGTATAGAGCTCTTGTGTTACATGGCTTGGTAGAGTTACTGCTACCCTAGGCGGGGGTTAACACTTCTACCGAGTACCCTGTAGTCAACGTGTGCGTGTGTGTGTTATGGTGAGGGTGTGGTACTTGGTGGGAGAGGCAACCAGGATAGGGGGTGAAGGATTGCCGCCTAGATCTGTGATACGGGGAAGGTTGGGGCTGAGAAGAATGAGACAGGGAGAGATTGGGTGAAGGGTGAGAGAGAGAGAGAGACAGAGAGAGAAGTCAAGGTGTAGTGCTAACTTTAATAATTTCATAATGTGACAGTCACCCATCTCTTTATGCTTACACAACAGGTGTGTGTGTGTCTGTGTGTGTCTGTGTCTGTGAAATAAGTACAAAGGAAAACAAGTAATTCATATTATCAACCCACCAATTAACGTACACATATACCTAATTAATTAAATAAATGAAACTACTGAATACATGTGGCACTCCAAATTTGAACCTAGAATACTGACACCTAAACTCCTTTTCTAGGTTGTTTCTGTCAACACTACTTGAGCTATATAATAGAATAGTTAATTATATAAATATAGGATAAGATTATCATTCAATGCCAGCGGTTAATAGAAAAGTCTATGTGTGTGTTTCTAGTTAGTTAGAATATGACTTCAGAGGCTATCAACCCTATTGGATTATTAAGCCAGCACACTGTAAGTCAAGTACATTATCAGGACTGGAACCTCTTTTCAAGAACCCCAGTCCCTTGCCGTGTTTCTATTTGTGTTAGCATTTACATCTGTGTATGTTCTGAGTATGTATAGGTGGAAGAAAAGTAATAATACGATATTATGATTTTTTACAATATGAATACGTATATAATTATTGCCAATGTCAGAGCAATATTGTTCTGATTATTTGATGATCAATGTGAACAGTAATCAAATTGATGTCACCATGTTATCACCTAAGAGATAAGCCATGCCATAGTACTTGACACACACCATGCTAGGGATGACGTTACTGGTATGGAGGGCAGGAAATAGGAGAATATTGCAGTCAATAGTATATTGTTATTTCTTTCCATTATAACGTGAGTAAAATATAACCTACCCAAATACTGCACAGTATATACGACAATTAACCGGAGTGACATTATAGCAAGTCTTGTGTTTACTTCCTCAAACTTGTCACGTCAGTATTCTCTCTCTCTCTCTCTCTCTCTCTCTCTCTCTCTCTCTCTCTCTCTCTCTCTCTCTCTCTCTCTCTCTCTCTCTCTCATCTCTTTTTTTTTTATCACTTTCAATAAGATGGTCCTACTTAAATGTAATTACGCCTAATATAATGCGTATGTTTTTAGACTTGTAAGAACCTTAATAATCGAAGGAGTAAAATATTATAATTTACCTTTTAATTGAAATCGTTAATCCTTTCAATACTTTGAATTTGTATAGGGTAACATTAAAAGGTATATAAATGTTTAACCATTTTGTACCAGTATCTCAATTAATCCTTATAGCTTCCATATATCCTTCCTAAACAACATACAATTGTCTAGGAGTAACTGAAATCAAATACAAAATACGTCACCAGTACTGAAAGGGTTAAGCAGTGCACGGTGCAAGTGGCCTAAGTGGTAGAACATTATTTCAGTATGAATATAAAGTGCGTACCGATTACGACTTATTTAAATTCAGTTACTAGCAAACGATTTAACTCGGTTCAAGAAAGCTCTTTCGTTGTCAGTTGGATTGAGGTCCATAGAATCATCACATCATCACTTCCAAGTATTTTATTTAGCCTAGATTTACTCGTTACTAAGATACTGTACATATTTCCTTCATATATGTAGGGGCGATGTTGAAAACCTTTTCCATAATATACTTCACACTATATTTTCAGACGTCCTTTTTATTATATTCTGGCAACTATTAAACGGTTTTATTCAGCTTAGGAAGGATATTTACCCGTTAAAAGCTTATAGACCATCTCAATTAATCCTTTCAGCTACAATATATCCTTCCTACGCTTCATAAAATCGTCTAACTGCAGCTGAAGTAACCTCCAACAGACGTCGCCGGCACTGTAAGGGTTAAACATCTAGCGGACATTTTCTAGTGCGAGGTTGCCCTTTAGCAAGTTAGGCCTAGGTAAAGGGCGCGGAGATTGAAGATTGGTGTGCCTGGGTTATGTAATATTCACTTTAATCGATAGCAAACTGTGCAACAAAGGACTTGAACTAATATAAGAGATCTTAGTTTTAGTTAGTTGTTACTTATGTTTTATACAGTAACTGTATTTCATATTTGTTCATCAACCAACTTTACTTCTAAACTCAATTAATTAAATTAACAAACACATGTGGCACTCCAAGGACTCGAACCTAGGATACTCACACCAAAATTCCGCGCATTTACGCATTACGCTATTAAGACAGTTACAGAATTATTCACAAGCCTACGATTTATTATGTATCAGGATTGTATAAGACCATATTTGTTTGATGTGAACTTTGGTGAGTCTGTGTCTTCAATTATTCACTATATAGGATCGATACCCGGTAGGTAGCAAAGGCTAGAATACTACATAACTTCCTCATTCAGGTATAAATGTTATACTTTGCTCCTATTTAATATGTATTTACAATTTTAATAATGATTTTTTAGTAAGGACACTCATTTTATTACCTCCGTCAACGAAGTTGGACGGAGGTTATGTTTTCGCCTTCGTTTGTCTGGCTATTTGTTAATTTGTTTGTCTGTATGTAAACAAGATATCTCACAATTTTATGAACCAATTTTCACGAAATTTGGCGGGCAAATAGGATTTGCGCCAAGGAAGAAGTGATGCAATTTAGGAGTCGACCCAGAGATTTTCACGAAATATGGCGGGCGGATAGGATATAGATATGGACTGATTTTCACGATATTTGGTGGGCAGATAGGATATGCGCCAAAGAAGAAGTAATTTAATTTATTAGGTGAGTCGGTGATTTTCACGAAATTTGGTGGGCAGGTTGGGTGTGCGCCAAGGAATAAGTGATTCAATAAAGAGGCGATCCAGATCATATCCTGGAACCCAAATCCTGATGAAAATTTAGGGTTATGATATCAATGGTAAAGAACCAGCCAGCGCTGGCGGAGGTATTTGCTCTACTGAATGACCCTCTAGTTTATACTGCAAATTGGTAAAAATGATTGGTATCAGTAAAGCCGGTATCACACGAGCGCTTTTTCCCTCAACAGTTATCCTCAACACTGGTCTGGCAGCTTATGAGGTCAACATTTAAAGTATTTCTTTTGCCTAAATTCATATATCATCAGTCTAGTTTCCGATACCAGTGCAAAATATTCGAGATATGTTGCCAGAATTTGTTTGATTATAGAATGTTGACTATAAAAGCTTTCGTGTGATACCGGCTTAATACAGAATAATAATATTGTTATATGCCCATATATGTATTACAATTGTTAGTGAGCTTGTTCATAAATAGCACCTATATTAATAATGTGTTTATATGCCAAACTGGCACTCCCGTATGTTCGTACTGTACGTACATATGAGCGTGTTTAGCAGTGTGTGTGTGTGTGTGTGATGCTTGCCACCAGTGTATTCGTACAGCAGTCATATATCGGTGTTCTATAACGGACTCTGATATACCTGACAGGGGGTGACTTTGCCGGCGTGTCCTACTATTAATATAACCTCTACACTCTACAAGAGTCTACACTCTACAGTATACACCTTAACCCGCCCAGTGTACTAGGAGACACTTCGTGCTTTGGTTCTGGTTATCAATAAACTAATTGATTAATAAAAGTATTATTATACAACTATTTTTTTTTTTTTTTTTCATTTTTTTTTTTTTTGGCATGTGATCTGTAGCATATTATGAATTAATTGGGAAGTCTCTCGAGAACGTACCATTCAGTCTTTACTCCCACAAGGGATAGGGTGGATCAGCTAGACTGCTGCTAGAGACTCGGAAAGGAAAAAAAGAGGTGACAGAAGAACACATAACAGTTCGCCCATATAAAGCCAGCACACAAACATTGAGAAGCACCAATCACTTACCATCCCCCGAAATCAATGCCAATTAAATCAATAATTATTGTCCGATTCTGGAATGACCAGATCAGAAAGTTCATGAATCGGTGTAATCCGAGGGAACGCAAAATTGTGTATAACTCCAATATATTGAAATTAAATTGTGTAGATGCTTATTGACAAAGGTTATCAACTCAAAATACCATATCCACAAAATATTGAAATGTAAAACTTGCAAACCAAACAAGCCAAAACACTGTAAATTATGAATATGGTTTGTTGCTCGATTTTCGGTTCCTAATTTATCTCAGGCTCACAAACTACTAAAACAAATATTATTCACCAAAAATAATTTATCTTCTTCTGATGGCCGATGTCAAAGCAACAACTCGTCGAAATATTGCCCACAAAAGTATACCCATTCGAAAATTTGCGGAATATGATTTCGCGTGATTCCCGAATGTCAACTAAACACAGCTGGGTGGTGAATAATATGGTGACCGTAATAAACCAGGTATACTATTTCCTATAGAGGGCTTGGATGTGTAGGGTTTGGGGCAGGCATGTGGGTATATATAGATCATTAACACTATATACATACGTGTGTGTGTGTGTGTGTGTGTGTGTGTGTGTGTGTGTGTGTGTGTATAGGGTTTGAGGCAGGTTTGTTGGTATATATAGATCCTTAACACTATATACATACGTGTGTGTGTGTGTGTGTGTGTGTGTGTGTGTGTGTGTGTGTGTGTGTGTGTGTGTGTTTTACGCATGTTAGTGCACTGTATTTTTGTACTTGAATTTAACTAACTATTGTATATATGTATATTTTGTGGTCAATAAACTATCTATCTATCTATCAATCAATCTGTGTGGGTGTGGGTGTGGGTGTGTCTGTGTGTGGTGTGAGGCTAAATGTGAGTACGTATAAGATCCTTACCACAATATACACATTCCTGTAGATATGTGTGTATGTGTGAGCGTAGTCAGCATAGGGGATATTATTAGCTTGCTCGGGCGTGTATGTGTGTCAGTGTGTGTAGGCTAATTGGTGTGCTATTTACGTGTTAAGGTGTATGGATTTGTTGAGCTTAAGTTTTGTTTATACTATGTTTAATTGTAGCTTTATTGTGTGTATTTACGGTATGTGTTTATTATGTAGGTCTCTCCCTCTCAGTGTATGTGCATATATATATGTAGGCATATAGATTTATATACGTTTAAATGCCACTATCAATCTCTATCTATCTATATATCTACCTATCTAACTGTATCTCTCTCTCTCTCTCTCTCTATATATATATATATATACAGTATATATATATATATATATATATATATATATATATATATATATATATATATATATATATATGTGTGTGTGTGTGTGTGTGGTGTGTGTGTGTGTGTGTGTGTGTGTGTGTGTGTGTGTGTGTGTGTGTGTGTGTGTGTGTGTGTGTTAAGGCGGATAGACATGACCAGTATTTCTCTCAGCTCTCATCTGACGTCTGCTGATATCAATGTCAATATTAATGTTGTCACGGATTTTAACCTACTTTCATTTTAGTTGCCCATATCAATGGTATAATGTTGCAAGAACAAAATAAAATATTACGGGAGAAAACGTTCGTGAAAATCTACCTTTTGTGTGTGTGTGTATATGTGTGTGTGTGTGTATGCGCGTGTGTGTTTGTATGTGTGTGTGTGTGTGTGTGTGTGTGTGTATCTGCGTGTACAGTATGTGTGTGTGTGTGTGTGTGTGTGTGTGTGTGTGTGTGTAAGGGAGGTAGCCAGACACCAAACACACACACACACACACACTCTGAGAGAGCGTAACACTTGGCATAGGGAGTCAGTGTTGATATGACCCGTGTGGTGTGAGCTTCTCTCTCTCTCTCTCTCACACACTCTCTCTCTCTCTCTCTCTCTCTCTCTCTCTCTCAACTAGGTTATAAACACTTTCCATATATTTGTTTTCTCACTATTTGATATCGATCATTCATTACTTATACACAATAACACACACACACACACACACACACACACACACACACACACACACACACACACACACACACACACACACACCTATTAACTGTCACTCAATTATATACATTTCATGCTAATTATATTATCAATTAATTATATATATATAGTGTATTGTTCTATCTCTTCATCTGTTTACTTTCCTACTTCAATCTTAGAATATATAGAATACAGAAGAAAATGCGAACAAAACCTTAATACCTGAAACTTGAACATTTGTTAGTAAATTTGAACAACTCGAAGATCCATGACATAAAAGTATCTTGTGAAGGTTTGCAAAGTGTTTAATATGCGATTTATTTTTATTTTTTTCAAGAACCCTGTGTTTATCTATTCCTTCGTTGTGTATGCTAAAGGTGTAAATAGACCTGTGTTGAGTGAGAATATATAATGTGTCAAAATTAGAAATATGTGCGTGAAGATCAATAGGCCTGACAAGTTGGCATTTGCGTTTTGTTTCCGTTTGGATATAATAAGTGATCAGAAAACGAAGTGTGATTATCGTGGGCATACGTTGAAAAATTACGTTTATGAAATTACAACTGCATCAATTGTTGTTTATTAGAGCACTGTGTTCATGTATTTAAAAAAATAGGTCTGTGCTTAGCTCATTATTAGCCTAGCTCATTATTAGTAGGATATGCGTAAATTGTGAATATTTAGGACCATGCTTATGAAAATTGGCGCTATCAGATGTTTTACAGGTGTTATATATGATGTATTCTCACATGTATGACTTCCGCGCGCGCGCGCGTGTGTGTGCGCGTGTGTGTGTGTGTGTGTGTGTGTGTGTGTGTGTGTGTGTGTGTGTGTGTGTGTGTGTGTGTGTGTGTGTGTGTGAAATTTGAAACTCCTGCCATCGCCTTCAGTAACTTTTAGGTCAGGTGTGTGAGTCTAAACACACACATACACACACACACACACCATTAGTGATAGTAATATGACTATACACTGTAAAGGAAGACTCTTTACACTGCTAATTCTTTTCTCAACATGGGCCGATATGGGATAGCACTTTTTAGTAAGGGCTAATTGTATAATTGGCCACATAAGTTCTGTTCCTCTCCGTGATCTGTATGCATGGAAATATAATGTGCATGATGGAATTACGAGTTTAGTATCTTATGCAGTGGTTAACTCATCTGATTAGCCAACTGGTAATTAAAAGAAAACACACTCGCAATTCATTCATACTAATTTACTTTCATACATAAGATCACGACGAAGAACAGAACTTATGTGGCCAACTGTACCTACAGTATATGTTTGTTTACATAGTCTTACGAATATTTATGATTTGTAGAAATAGTTGGTCGCCTCACATTTATTCGACAATAAGGAGGCAAGAGTGAAAGGAAGATTGCCATTATAAGGAAGATTGCCATTAAAAGGAAGAAACGAGAACACGAGAAACAGAGCAAGGAAATACACAGAAGAAAAATTTCGTCCTAAGCCAACCAAGCCAAAATCTGTCATTGTTGTCAGATCAAGCACTAGTTATAATGTGTAAGTCTTCAAACACGTTTAAGGAGGCCTCCGATGGGCGTATATATTTGCTTATTTGTGTAACGTTTTACCATTTGTTTTAGTTCCCTCTTTAGAAATCTATCAAGCTTATAAAAAACACCCGCCCAAGACGCTCCTTCAAGATAAATTTGAAATTTTTTCGATAGAAAAAATTTCCGGCCGAAGACCGGTTCCTCTCAAATTACTGACTCGCTAAATGACACGAAAAGTCCAAATATTGACAAAGAAATGGGATGAACGGATTTAAAATCGCCAAACTGATGAGCCGAACGTCTTCAAATCTGAAAACTAATGGGGCTAAACATGAGGAAGGGGGGACCAGAAAAACGGCCCATCTCCCCTTAACACCCCCTCTACCCCCCCCCCCCTCCCCCTCCCTGCCTCCCACCTACCTTCCCACTTACCTGCCTAATTAACCTGGTGATAGTATCTACCTGTGTAATATATGCCGGGCTGACTTTAATTATATATGCTAGATCCTTATATGCTGCAGATATAGTCATGTTTTCGTAATTATGTTTATCTTAAGTGTAGATATAACTCAATCGTGTATACATTTTAGGTTTTTATATATATTTATTTTAAATGTATTTTTAAATTAGGCAATTTTCAAGCGTAGTATTGATACAAGATTTGTAAGGTAGATGTAATTAACACTAACATAATTATATTTACAGTTAACAAATTGACTGATACATCATTTCTGAATACGTTGATGTATATATTTCAGTTTGTATTATACTTTCTTCTTTAGTGTTGCTGTATGCTTGTTTTTTTATTTGCATATGTTTTAGTTGTTTCTTTGTATTTGAAATTATAGTTATTATTTAGATGAGGGTGTATTTAGTACATGTAATGGCCAGGGTAGGTTACAAATAGATGTAGATGAAACTGTAGATACTTTATTGTAGCTCTATTCCTTCAGGGACTGGTTTTTAATTTTCTTTTGAATAGTGGTAGATGAGGGATGGAAGTGAGTGATTGTTTGGTGTGTGTGTGGGTGTGGGTGTGTGGGTGTGTGTGTGAGAGAGAGAGAGAAAGAGAGAGAGAGAGAGAGAGGGGACAAGGATTGACGATAAGGTTAATGCAGGACAGAAGGCAGTAGTTAAGATTTGTGAAGGTAGAGATAAGATAAGAATGGTGCATTATAAAAGACAACATTATTAACCCCCACTGTACCGATGCCGTGCTTTTAACTTTATTCTGGCTACTATTAGACGATTTGATTCAGTTTAAAAAGAGCTCCCAGCAATTCACAGGCTTTGAACTATCTCACTTTATCCTTTTTACTACCACAGGTCCTTCCTAAACTGCACAAAATCGTCTAAATATAGCTAGACTATAATCACAAGAGCGTCGCCGGTACAGAAGGGGTTAACATACCAGACACCTTAATCCCGTCTGGGCTTTGTAGACTCGGTTTTATGAGACTGATTAGCTGAATGATGATGATAGGTCTTTCTTAATTCAACCCTTTCACGCACGTGTGGACGCCGGGGTTGCCGATTAGCAATCAGATAGAGTTTCTGTCAATCATATAATTACCTCTCCAAAATAAGTTTTCTGCCCACAGCTAACTCAAAGACAACTGCAGAGGTTGAAGTAAATAGACTAAAGGTTTCTAAACACCCCTGATGGTCACGAAGGCTTTAAAGTATCCCAGAATAGGCTCATATCGCGTGTGCGTGAAAGGGTTAAGCTAATTACAATCGTCTTGGAGCATCCAGAATATAAGCACTACATCATAACAATCACGCCATAATAGTTACAGAGCCCCATGAATTCCACAACATTTTCGCAACTATTACGTCAAACCAATTTTGTTTTAATCAGAAAGCCAAAGCACCACATCGTTACCAGACTGACGACGCCAACTTCAACATGTCGTCCTCAGTGCTGCGATAATCACAACCCCAAGCACTCACCATTACTCCTGATTCACCCACCATCACCACCATTACTCCTGATCCACCCACCATCACCACCACAATGAGCATCCCATTATCAAAACACGGTACACTTGGATGCCATAGTCTGTAGCCCACTCATAAATATTCGTGGCCTTCACCTATTTATAATTATGGAAGTATATCTCTGGAAAGGAATGTATGTATATAATTGTCTATAAATCAACTACAAAATTATATATACTATTTATAGTTGTAATTGCATAAAGAAATATATAGAGGATCCACAAATTATTATGAGTGGGCTAGAGACTATGGTATCCGAGTGTACCATAGTCACCATCCAACACATCAGCAGACAAAACACCGCCATCACCACCACGAGAACCCCATACTCACAACACGTTACTATTTGTCACCACCTAACACATTATCACACATAACACCACCACCACCACCACATAAAAAACCACCACCACCACACAAAACACCACCACCACCACACAAAACACCACCACCACCACACAAAACACCACCACCACAACGAGCACCACCACCACCACCACCACAACGAGCACCCCCTTTTTCACAACACTCTACTGTAACCACCACCCAACACATCACTATCACCGTACAACACACCATCACCACGCAAAACCCCACCACCTCCATAACGAACACCCCTTGATACCACGTCACCATAACCATCACCCATATCATCACCACCAAAGGGCAACACATCACTACACAGAACACCACCACCTCTATAACACCACTATACTCTGTTTCATTTCATCTGACGGTAAATTGAGTCTCTTATCATATGAATTTTCGGTAACAAACAGGAAAATAAGAAACTAGTATATCTCTGTTTCATATTAATGCCACGTTTTCATTATTAACAACAGATTTCGTTACAAAACCTGCATAACAGCGGAGTAATCAAGATGAAGATATGGCAATTTATTGTCATCGGGAATCATTCATATTTGTTTTCACCAACCCACCAATTAATTTACAAATAAACCTAACTAGTGAAATCAATGGAAGTAATGAATACATGTGGTACTCCAAGGACTCGAACCTAAGATACTCACACCGAAACGGAGTATAGACATCCTAACACACCACAACACCACCCACACCACCTATCGACTAGCTCGGGGTGGGCTAGTGGTGTTAGATAGCGATATGTAGATTAAGTAATGAAAGTTTTGCCAAGGGTGGAGGTGGTATAGAGTGGGTGTAGGTTTCTCTGCGTGTGTGGGGGGGGGGGGGGGGGGCTATGTTTAGATACCTTACTCTCCCTGCACCCTCTCTCTCTCCCTATACACCCTGCCTCTCCCTACACCCTCCCTCTCTCCCTATACCCTCCCTCTATCCCTATACACCCTGTCTCTCTCCCTACACCCCCTCCCCCACCCCTCCCCTGTCCCTACACCCTCCCTCTTATCTCTCCCTATACACATCCTGCCTCTCTCTCTCCCTATACATCCTACCCTGTCCCTCCCTTTCTAGTTTTACCCTTCATTCACCCTGCCTACTCATGTGCTACCTTATATTTTACCTTGTATATATATATATATATATATATATATATATATATATATTATATATCTATACAGTATATTATATATACTGTGTATATATATATATATATATATCTATACTGTAGAGTATATAGATCTATATATATTTTTTTTTAGCTTTATAGCGCTCTCTCCTCTCTCCTCTCCCTTCTCGGTCTCTTCTATCCTTATCCGTCTCTCCTCACCCCTCTTCTAATCATCTCTCGTCTCTCTCATCCTCGTCCTCTTCCCACTCTCAATCTCTCTCTCTCTCTCGTTTTTTTTTTTTTTCTGCAAGTATGCTACAAGTGCAACATTAATTATTTATCTATGTCTGCATTTTTTGTTCACCCTCTCTACCTTTCTGTCTGGTCCCCTATGTTGTCAGTTTATTTAGTGTGTGTGTGTGTGTGTGTGTGTGTGTTTGTGTTTAGGGAGAGGGGATGGGGGGGGGGGGGGCTGTACTCGTAAATGCGTAAACACCTTACTCTTCCACCTTCCCTTCCTCCGTACATCCACCTATCCACCTCATTGCCTACCTTTCTTTTCGTTCACCCTGCTTAGCCTAGCGTTCTTTCTCTCCTGTTTTTCTTCCTGATAGCTCCACCATTTATGTAAAATAGTTTTGAATTCACCGTGTGTATTAATTCATCCTGTTTAGTGTCCTTTCTCCCCTCTTCCTTTCTCTTTTTGTTTTCCTTATTTATTTTCTCTGTCTGATCTTGTTGTTTATTCCGTCTAAGCATTCATTGAGCGTGTTGGTCATCTTGTGTTTATTCCGTCTAAGCATTCATTGAGCGTGTTGGTCATCTTGTGTTTATTCCGTCTAAGCATTCATTGAGCGTGTTGGTCATTCTTGTGTTTATCCCGTCTAAGCATTCATTGAGCGTGTTGGTCATCTTGTGTTTATTCCGTCTAAGCATTTATTGAGCGTGTTGGTCATCTTGTGTTTATTCCGTCTAAGCATTCATTGAGCGTGTTGGTCATCTTACTTGTGACCTTTCATTCACCCTCTCTAACCTTTCCATTACCTTAATCGATACCTTGTTTTACATTTATTTTTGCCTTGTTTATGATTTATTTCACCCATTTTAAGGGGACATTCCCCCTCTCTCCCTAGACCTCCATCAAGCTTTTAAAAAAATATCCCAAGACCCCCCCCCCCCCTCCCCTTTGAGAGAAATTTTTCGGTTGAAAAATACGCCGGCCTAAAGCCATTTCATAATTTGCAGGCTTGCTATAAAAAAAAGTCGACGTTTAAATGTCACGAAAGGTCTTAAAATTGATTTAAAAAAAAAGAACCTTGGGGGGGTGGGCCCCCCCCGGAAAAAAACAGATTATACAATCGCCAAACTAATGAAGCCAACGTCTTAAAATATCAAAATGAATGGGGCTAAAGATGAGGGAGAAGAGGGGGCAGAAAAAGACTCCCTTCAACCTTTCATTCGCCTATGTTTACTTTGTCTTTCTCTTCAACCCTTCCATGGCATTTATCCTGCCATTATATTTATATTTATATTTATATTTCTTCCTTGCGTTTGTCACACTTTGCCCTGACTTCTAGCTATATATTTCAAGACGCGTTGATCCCTTTGGAGGTGGCCAGGAATGAATTGCCTTCGTATTTGCCTTCACATCATCTTAACCTCACTGTGTAGTCTTTCCTATAGTATTTTCTTAATCTTCTGTCCAAATCTTGCCTTACCCTCATTGTGCCTACACTGTTAAGGGGAGGTGGGTCGTTTTTCTTGCCCCCTTTCTTCCTCATGTTTAGCCCCATTAGTTTTCAGATTTTACGACGTTCGGCCCATTAGTTAGGCGATTTTAAGAACTTTCGCCCCATTTCTTTGTCAATATTAAGACTTTTCGTGTCATTTAGGTATCGATGGTTTTCCTGGGGAGCGATAGCGAGCCTGTAATTTAAGAGGAAACGGCCTTCGGCCGGAACATTGTTCTATCGAAAAAAAAATTACAAATTGATCTTGAAGGAGGGTCTTGGGGGGTGTTTGTTTATGCTTGCTGGAAGTTTAGGGAGGAAACTAATATAATAATATAAATATACATATATACATATATACATATATACATATATACATATATGAGCAAATAAATACGCCCATCCCCCCTCCCCCCTTAAAGGTCAGAGAAAATAGCTGTTGCCAGACCAAATTACTACGGTCGATAGCGGTTGTTAGTTCATTGTCTGTCTTTAAAAATAATCTTAGTATTCATGTGTTTGTGTGTGTGTGTGTGTGTGTGTGTGTGTGTGTGTGTGTGTGTGTGTGTGTGTGTTTGTGTTTTATTTTACCGTTGACTTTGCTTGCTAGTATTATGTTTCCTTACCTGACTTATACCTTTAGTGTGTGTGTGTGTGTGTGTGTGTGTGTGTTTGTGTTTGTGTTTGTGTGTGGGAGACAGCGGGAGGGATGGGACTCAGGGGAGATAGAGGGAGAAGAATGAGGGGAGATAATGCAAGGGGAAAGGCTATATACAGTGCAGTGAAGGAAGAGAGAGAGAGAGTGAATTACATAGAGTTCCATAGATACACAGACTACACAGACCTTGCGGTTC